>CAAKHC010002636.1:0-14193 GCA_901007825.1 Macroramphosus scolopax
CAGGCCAGAGCTTATTCAGAGCGCCACAGCTGTATTAAGCTGTCGAGTGTGAGTGTGTGTGTGTGTGCGTGCGTGATTCAGTGCTTTACAATGGACTTGCTATGCACTTGGGACATGAACCTTTATACTGAGGAAAACAACAGAGCAATAAATAAGAATAAAGACGAATCCAGACATGGAGGCACATTAAACTTTGTATATTACTGTAGATTATTACTGTAGATATCTTCTTTTTTATCCGTCCACTTCCTCGTCCTTCACTGCTTCCAACCTTCCAGCTCCATCTCACTTCTAACAGTTAATCATCCCTCTGAACTGCTGTTTACTCATCTTCTTCGTCCCTCCTAGCGCCCATTCTCACTCTCCCACTTCTATGTCCAATTCCCTTCATCCCTTCTCGTCTCTGTCCTCCTCTCTCCAGGAGTTTTATCTTGCTGTTTTAATACCTGCTGCTCACACCGGGGGATTTCACAACATCATCGACTAACAGCTTAGAACATGAGACACAAAGCGGAGGGTTGAAGCACTGCTGAAGTTCAGAAGTCATGTGAATGCCAGCAAACGTTGGCTAGATGATTAAAAAAAGCTCCTGAAAACAAAATAACACGTATATACATGTTGCCTTCAAGATAGCACAAACTGTTCTTGAGTGGCACTAACTCAGCGCAGCTAAACCGCGGCCGGTCTCGGAAACGGACTGATATCAGGATGCTCGTCATGTCTGCTGTAAATCAACAGACTGAAACGCACTCAGCTGGAACTTGGTCGACAGCCACCGAGCACGGAGATGCTGTTGGTGTTGAAAACACTCTCAGGAAAAACAAATCTGTTTATGCTTGACCTAAATTAAATCATGTAAATGTTGATGCAGAGTTGATTCAGCATTTGCAAAAAAAATGTAAAAAGCTAAATTATTTTCATGTTTACCCAGACAAGTGACTTTAGTGCTGGAGAAGTGAAAGGTAAATCTACTGTTGTCTCAGCGTGCAACGTGCAGGAGCCTCATGTGTCCAAACACACTGCAGCTAAAGGATCAAGTCTACATGCAGCTGGTATTGTGCCAAATATAAAATATGATGTCATATTTAATTGTCGGGAGAGACTCACATGTGCACACCGGCACACACAAACGCTCAGATCCATATCAAATATTTAATACAAAATATTATAGCTAATCATAAAATATTCAAAGCTACAAAAAACACTTTGGCACTGAATCACGCGAAAACACACACACACACACAGACAGACACACACACACACACACAGACAGACAGACAGACACACACACACACACAGACACAGACATAGACACACACACACACACACACACACACACACACACACACACACAGACACAGACACAGACATAGACACAGACATAGACACACACACACAGACAGACACACACAGAACGACAGACACACACACACATAGAGACACAGCTCCCCCTGACTGTATAATTCATTTCTCGTCTCTGCATCAAATCTGCTTCTGTCTCCATGGCAACCTTTCTAGGCCAGGGAGAGGGCCAAACAGAGAGAAATAATAAATAACAGAAGAGGACTAAGACAGATGAAGAATAGGAGAAGAGATGTAGAGATGTGAAGAGTAAAGAGTAAACAAAAGAGGAAGAGTTAGTGTGTGTATTTGTTGACCATGAAGAGTCCGAGCAGCCCAGCATCTGTGGTCAGAATATACTCAACTCACATCATTGAAAGACCTCAGAGTGTACATACGACCTTCAGAGTGGGATAAACACAAACAGGCCACAGACCACATGGCCGGCTCCCGTTACAGCACTTAACCCGTCCAACGTATGTGTATTTACAGTCACACTGGCCACCGTCCAGTGAAGAGTAGATGTACATGTTTTCAGCTTGATAGCTACATTTTTCTCAGGTTTTCAAGGGTTTCCTGAGACCTGCTTCTTTAATCATCACATCTTCTGTCCAAAGATGAGACTGACAGAAGACAATAATGACGAGAACAATGAAACTATTTCAACTTGAGTGTCAATGTGTGTGTGTGCATCTTGTGTGTGTTTCCATCACTCCATCTTTGCTGTTTCCCATCTATGATCATATTTGTGGGGGACTAACATGAAAGATGTTGTCTGTCCCCGATATTTCTATATAACATGTCATAAGTGTTCTCTTATGGAGATAACTTCTTACCTGCAGACGAGCGTGGCGATGATGACGCACCAGGCGGTGCAGCAGCAGTCAGCGCTTGGTTGCTGAGAGTGGGAGCGGGAGTGGGAGGATTCGTCACTCTTGCGTCGCCGGCAACAAAGCCAAAATGAGTAGAAGAGGAGGAATATGAGGTCCAGGCCCAAACACACCAGAGCCACGGCTGCGAGCAGCAATATAGACTGGGAGATGAGAAAGAGAAAATATTTAGTGGTGATAGGAATTTAATAATCGCACACTACAGTGTGGGTTATACTTTTCCTGTCAGTCTTTGAGTTTGAGGTTTGGCCTTATCACTGGGAAGAGGACAATTTAGGAAGTGAGTTCAGGATACAGGAAAGAAATTAGCTGATATCGGCAGAAACCAGATACACAGACGGAGCACATGCTAGCCTTTTCCTGTGTAGACAGACGCACCGAGTTTCACAATTGCATCTCCTCTCCAGTAATTTGAGGCCAAAGGAGAAGAGCTGCTACATTAGCATGAGATGGATTCCACGAAAACAACCCATCAAACATGCACACCTTCACGAAGTGAGAGCTGTGTGCTGGAGACCCACCTCACAGATCACACACCCTGGTGAAGCTTTGAAGTGTCATAGAAGGAAGGGGTGATGGGGGGCAGACAGAAGGAGAAGTGAGGGGGGTAAATTAGGAACAAAAGAGACAGAAATGGAAGAAAACGAAAACAGTTGAACTGAACACCAAAAAGGAGAGATGGACAAAGACATGAGGGCTGTTACATCGATATTCACCTGGAACTGACAACATCTGCTTTCATCACACACACACACACACACACACACACACACACACACACACACACACACACACACACACACACACACACACACACACACACACACACACTGCCGTGTTTTCTTCCCCCTCTGGGAGTGTCTGGTAAAGTCATTCTCCTGTAGTACCGCTCACTGACGACCCCCTTTTCTTCTCCACCTACTGGACCACCTGAGACAGAAGAACTCTGCTACACGTCTGGTCCGTCAGAGACGTCCAGGTCAACACCGGTGAAATTCATGGGACTCCTCCAGTTTTTGCACAGACCTACATTGTCTCTCGCTGGCAGCCAGGACTTAACTGACCATGTAATAACATGTAGGCACTTGTACTGTAAATATTCCCAGGTACTTGTAATAATATCATGTCTGGTAATAATTCTGAGTCATAAATTACACTATTTAATTGCTGCTGCTGCTGTGATGCCACTGCCAGCAGCACCCTCTAAAAGTTAATGTGAAGGATATAGACTGAATGCAGGTCCATCACTTTACAATGTGAGTTACAATCTGCCCCACTGGGAGGGAACTGTGGGCATTGATGTGTCAATCCTGTGCTCCTGTGATTACCACATTATTACTTTCTCTTGGGAGACACAGTTGGTAAACCATAGCTGAGCCAGAGGAAGTCAGTTGATTGCTTTCCCTTTTCATGACTCTTTTTCTCCAAACAGGTTGAAGAAGAGAGGAGAGGATCCTGATGGGAGAGGAGGGGGAGATAAGCTCTGTATATTTCTAGTCTGTGGCATTATCCTATGTTATTATCTACAGGCTTACAGCTGGAGACGCTCTACTCTGGTGACGGCGTACGGTGCGCCACTAATGCATTGTTTAATCTCTGGTACCTTTAAAACCAACTCAGACCTTTGCACCGCATCACGTTATACACATTAAGCTCAAGTAACAATGAGACCTCACGGTCCATCGACGGATGTTTTCAAGGCTTCCATTATGTATCATGTAATATGTATAATAATTGGATCGCACAGATGCAGCAATACACGCGAAGGGGGGGGGGGGGCTGCATTAGGAGGGATAGTGTATAATTACACATGCATAAAAACAAATGTAAAGCTGAAACTATGAATCAATATGTCAATTAAATATATTAATTTGTTATTATTTTTGCTTTTTGAGCTGCAGACTTTAAAATATAACATCGTGATGGGGATATAAACCACGTTTGAAAGAAGACACAAAAGCAGCACGTTCTCTGAGGGGAAACCGTCTTAAATCTACAGAGTAATGACATACTTTACTTTGTGCAATCTAGTAACTGACGCAGGGGGTTGGTGTCGGGGTTTAATCATGGATTTAGTCTAGAACGGAGACTTGAAGGTTTGCTTGTAGCTTCCTTGTAGCCCCTGGTTGGTCTTCTGGCTGCGAGCAGCAGCTATCAGTTGCTTTGCATTCATGAACGTATGCTGCAAACCAGCAGGTCTGATTTGATAATGAACGCAAGGCCCACAGGGAGCCAACACAAACACTCATTGTGTCGACAAACAAATGATCTCAGGGATTAATTGTTGCTCAACTAACCTTCGCCAGATTATAAATGAAACATGTATGGGCTTCATATTTAACTTATAATCTGATTGAGGAGCTGGTCTCCAAGGCAACCTGACCCTTCTCCCACTGTGTATGATGGCCGCAAGATTAACGTCCAGGCTAACAAACCAACAGAGCAGATTAAGCGTGGATCAATTAGTCCCTAATAAGCATAGTTGTGTGTGTGTGTGTGTGTGTGTGCACATCTAGGCAACTCGAGTTCAGCTTGCAAGCTGGAGGAGGGGTAAACGGTTAACACCCAGGCACAGTGATCTACTTTCAATCTGTCCCTTTACATGTGTGTGTATGTGTTTGTGTACGTGCACATCGATGTGTGTGTGTGTGTATCTGAGCTGACAGGATCAATCACTTCCACTTCAGCGAGTTGTCCTTGCACTCTCTCTGCCTGTGTGGTGCTCTGCAGTTGGCCTTGCCTACAGCGATCCTCTCAACTTCTTTCCTGGGGCGCTGACCTCCTGTTCATTCTGCTAATATCCACCAGAGCTGCTGGGTCAAAGTGCAAACAAAACACTTCTTCTGACAAACTCTGATGACCCTGGTTGGCATGTTATTAACTGACACCTTTTGTCTTTGATCCACTCCGACCCCGATCAGTCTTCTACTGTGTAAACTGTAATGGTCTATTTAAAACACCAATTACTTTCCACAGCTGGGAATATGTGTCTGCTGTTACAGGTCACGTGGTTCCTCTGTAATGTTCTGCAGCTGTTTAACTGCGGCTGGTAGCTGACTCCGCAATTCCAACATAATACAAGCAGACGAACGCGCACGCACACGCAGATAGTCACAAATGCTATTTCAATGCTTTGCAGAACCTCAGGCTAAGAGCTCCTATTTCATCTGTTGAGGAAAGAAATACTTGAAGAAAGACATCGAGTCAGCATCCCCAATAAAGCCAAAGTCTTTAGAGACCAGATGCTCTCATGAATGAATACTGAGTGTCTGTGTGTGTGTTTAAAACTGTCTGTGTGTGAGTGAGTGAGTGAGTGAGTGAGTGAGTGAGTGAGTGAGTGAGTGAGTGAGTGAGTGAGTGAGTGAGTGAGTGAGTGAGTGAGCGAGCGAGCGAGTGAGTGACAGTGTGAGAAAAAAAAGAAGCTTTCGAGCAACTCAAGAGCTGAATAAAACTGAACTTGTGCCAAAACACATCAGAACAGAAGAATCGCTCTACATTGTGCGAGTGTGTGTGCGTGCATGTGTGTGTGTGTGTGTTGCGCTGACAGTGCACTGTGGGACACTGTGTTAGACCTTGTTTGTGTGTGTGCGTCTCTCAGCTGGATGAGTGGATGCATGAAAGCCTTTGAGACAGATATACTGAGCCAATCTAAAAACGGGCTCCAGTGAAAGGGTGAAAGAAAGAAAGCATTCTTTCACAAACAGACTACCTCCCTCCTCTCCCCACACTCGCCCCCCCTCCCCCAATCGAATTCAACCTCCTTCTTCTTGTTCTTCTCATCCCCACTCCCTCCCCCGTCTAGCCAGAATTAATGATTTCACCCTGAATAGAACCCCTATATTCACTCTCTCACACACACACTCTCTCACACACACACACACACACACACACACACACACACACACACACACAGCCCCTAAGGGACGTCTGTGACCTCACTTCTCCAAACAACACTTAGTGCAACATAGGCGATGACACAGAAAGAGCATAAACTATGTGTGTCGTATAAACATACAGCACAACTACACCACATACAAATGACACGTGATGAGAAGATCAACGACATAGAAACGGCCACATCTGCTAAAATATGCCAGGATGCAATTAGTCTAAAGGGGGTCTTTAAAATTCCAGTGCTCACACACATGGACACACACACACACACAAAGGCCCTTAGTTAAACATTGAATAGCTCGCAGGAAGTGGCTATTTGGCAATTTAGAAGCGCCTCCCATGGCTCATCAAGCCTCCTCTCTCTCTCTCTCTTCTCTTCTCTCTTCGCCTCCAATCAGTCTTTTTATCTTTCGCCTCTCTCCCCGCTTCCCTCTCCAGTTCTCATCTCCCTCTCTTGTTCATGGCTGTGGGTGCCTTCCCACGCTCAGCTCTTGAACTTGCATGCCCTTCCTCCTCTCCCAGTACATGTCAGCAGACTGAATTGAGGGGTGACTGCGGCGCATGAAATGTGGGATCCTCAATGACGTGTCTTTGCTTTGTATGAACTACCAGGGCTGCGTTTTCTGGTGCAGAGAGCTGGAAGTCACCTTGTTGGAGACGTCAAGAGAAATACAGCAAAACTGGGCCAAAGCTCTTCTTATAAATAGATGTGCTCAGTAAGGCAGTGTTGGTTGTAAGTCAGTTAGTGTTTAATCAAAGAACAAGTGGAATTTGTTTTATGCATTCAATTAACACCATTGAATGTTTTTTGCTTCTGGAATATTTTCTTTCTATGAATGGATTATTTGTCAATCCAGTAGAAAATGTCCAAACTGGTGAATGGCTCATCACAAGCTTGTTTTTCCAACCACCAATCCAAACCCCCAGGGTGTCTCATTTTGAATAGAATTCCTGAAAATATTCTCCCATCCTGCAGGCTGGAACCAGGAAGTGTTTTGCATTTCGACTTGCGCCATTTGCACCATGAATGCATAATTAGAATTGATTAAATAGTCATTTATCGTCTGTTGATTTACTAATCCACTGACTCTGAAGCTTTACATCTTGTCAAGCCTGGGCCTCTTAAAAAACGGCATGAGTGTGAGCAGAGTAGAGCTGCCTCCTCAGATTGGGTTGTTTTAACATTACGAGGTCAAATACAAGAAGAAGCAATAGAAATCTTTGAGGGGGGGTAAGATTAAATAGCATAACTGTCCACGGAAAGATCCTTTCCTATCTTAGTAATAATCATTCAACTCCTTTTGATTTATATTCCAACACCCAGGCTGGAAACTAATGGACTAATATGATCAATTACATTTAACAATAAATACTGCAGTGCACCCCCTCACCTCACCAATGCACCTGCCAAGTGTGAAGTGGACTGGATGATTGAGCAGGTAGAGTGTCAATGTCTTGATCAAGGGCATTTCTTTCTCTCTCCCTCACACACACTTCACTGATCGATGCAGGCAGGGGAGCCACAACTCTGTGGCTGCAGAAGAGCCGCTGTCCAAACATTACAATGTGGGCATGTGGAAGTGGGTGGGATGATGAGATGATGCTGCATGATGAAGGGGATGATGCATTGTGAGAGGGAGGTAATTCATCTCACCTTCTGGTACTCTGAGTCCTCTGGTCTGAAGTCACTGCTCACGACCTGGAATTCCATGTTGAAATGAGGCAACCGGTGGAGCAGATTCACCCACCAGGGTGGAGAGTAGTTGACTACAGCTGCCATCTTGAGCAGGTAACTGCCGGCGGACGATTCACTCTCTAACCCGATTCCTCACAGGGACACTGTAAAGAGAGAAGGTTGACAGAGTCCAGAAATGACTTCATGCACAATCCCTCCCACTTGTAATGACCGTTTGCAAAGCAGAAGTTCATATGAATTCATCAATGTTATTAAGAAATATAAAAAAAGGTACAACTCCTTGTTGCAATCAGTTCTCCCGATCTCCCGACCATTTAAAGATTCCTTCTCTGCACTTTTTAAATACATTCCTGCAGAAAACGGTGCAGAAATCACCTTCATTGTAGCACAATAGGAAGAGGGGGGGTCTTGTATATTATTATAATTTCACGACGTAGACATTGTGCCAGACCTTTCTTTAATAGTGGCAAAGCTGCACATGCTGCTGAGTGTGCATTTAAAGGACGATAGCACAGCATTGTGAAACGTTTTTCTCATCAGGTTTCCTTGAGATTTTGTAGAAAAAGAGCCTTTTGTGATGAACGAAACATTGGTAGAGTATTGGTTTGACCAATGTGGGTATTTCAATGCCGATATTTTGGGAGTAGAAAGACTGATGGCTTATATATGCAACTGATATTATCTCACAAATACTTTTTTAATAATAGATTCAAATTGCTGAACTAGGAGTTTATTTTCAATCCAAAAAAGGTAAAACTTTAGCGCACTTAACTTTTCTGAGAATGAAAATTTGTAAACTTGCTTGCATAAAGAACAAATGACATGTTTGCCATGGATATTATCTGATGACGAATTTTTCCAAGAATCTCCAATAATCGGTGTGATTCATCAGCCACCTGAATAATCCGTCCATCACAATTTTAAAAAGAAAATGTCTTATAACTTTCACAATTCACATTATTTACAATTCGGCTAATTGGCGTAGATCAAAAAGCTTCTGGTGTCCTGTCCTGACTTTGGACATTTTGCCAGTTCCACCTTTCTGTGCCAGTGAATATGACTCACCTGAACATGCTGCTGTGAGTGCATTTAAAAATGCTGTGAAAAAAAAACACTGCATTGTGAAACATTTTTCCACCAGTTTTCTAGGACATTCTGTAAAAAGCCCTGAATGATGACCTGCATACATGGAGTATATAAATATAATTATAATCCAATAATAACTGCGTATTACAGCCTTGTTATTTCTCCTATTCATTATGATAACGGACATATGAATGTCATGAAACAGCTCAGCAGTAATAAACCGTTCATGGATACATTATAGGGACCGAACATCGTAAATGAAAATGAATTTCTAATAAGCAAAGATTAAAACCTCTTTAGTGTCTTACTGTATCTGGACACACTGTACTTGAATTACAGCCCGACTGTCATCTCCCTCCAATCACCCAATTTACGCCCATCCTGCACAATACAGGCTTCATGAGATAAATGTGTGATGGAGGATGAAATGGCCGTTAAATCAAACACACACACACACATACACACGACTTTGAATTTACTGTACCGACACATGTAGGTCAGCTCGGTCGATGGCGTCCTCACACGTTCAAGTCCCGCTTATATTCGTATGTGCTGGGTAGATAAATTGTTAGCAAAACTCGGATTAGCCACCATTAGCGTTGCCCCGCTTTGTCCGATAAAACTACCGCAGTCTCACCGAGTCGTCAAGGCAACGACGAAGAGAAACGACAGGAATTCGCTCCGGGGATTCATCTCTGTGTACACCGAATCCTCCGTGTGGAGGACCGGGAACCGTGTCACAACCTACCTGCTGAAGCCAAGGCGGATGCAGACTCTCGTTTCGGGTCGTCTCTGGTGGAGTCCAGGTCGGCGTCTATTTCATCTATTGTCTTCCCAGCTCCGGTGGTGGATTTGAACACCACAGCCGTGCGCTGCTGCTGCATCAACGCGGCCGTACCGAGCTAGCTGCGACGGCTTCGCTTGCGACAACCACATCGAACATTCACCGAATCACATCACCGACCCTGCTGCTCACATTTCACCGCAACAACTTCCCACTGCCTTCCCCGAGAGGGACAATGCCACGGCGAACTAGAGGTTAAACTCGCTGGCCCATAATCCGGTATCTTTATTCTTTTTATAGTTTCAAGATGCCGTCGCTGAAATTTGTACTAAACCGTGAATAAGGAGCTCCCAGGACGGTCGGGTCAGCGCTCCCAGCGCTGCGGCTCTTCAGTTGGACGATATTGTTGGAGCGTGAAGATAACACGGTGTTTAGAAACCCCGGAGGACGGGGCTTTGCGGCAGCTCCAGCTCAGCAGGCGCGCGCGCGTGTGTGTGTACGTGTGTGAGAAAGAGAGAGAGGCCACCCCCTACCGGTGAAATCGTAGTAGTGCATGCACGAGCATTTAAATGCCAGTTTGTTTACATAAAGCAACTGTTTTTAATGAATAATGTTCAATGCTAAATGCCAGGAGATGTTGGGGAGACTATCACAATCTGGGGTATCTGATAAATTGTCTTTTTTCTTTCGGCAGTGTCTGATTAAAAATGCACCTTATGGCCGTGGTTCTAACTGTGGGGTTCTGGATTCCAGTGGGTCATTGAGGAGGTTCTGGAATCCAGGGGGCCATTGAGGAGGTTCTGGAATCCAGGGGCTCACTGAGGGGGTGCCATGGGTCTCCAGCGAGAAGTGGAATCGTTTATGTTTACAATAATTAATCTGAAATGTAGTGAAGAAGTACAAATTATAAAATAATCAGGGAAATAATCAACATACCAGTAGCTCCACATTGTACCTAAGTTAAGTAGTTAAGTAACTTAACCCATATAATTTGTTAAGTTTATAGTTTCCATTATTTTCAGGAAATAACCACATCAGAAATTGCAGATTTTATTATAAAAACAGATTTTTATTGAATGGCTCAGAAAACCAGTTACACACCTTCCTCTCTGTCAACCTCCCCCGAGCTCCCCATCACTCCTCTGTTTCAGGGCACAAACATTTCATGCAGTACTCCCTGTGTTTCCTTCCACTGTACTGACTGTTAAGTATTGCAGCAGACTGATTCATAATTTATTCACAGTTTGTGTAGTGCATCAGTTGAGAATCACACCTCGATCATACCTCAGTATCAGCTTTAGTTTATTAAGCATACATTAAAGATTAGTGTAAAGACATCAGACTCTGTATCAGAGCGTGATTCAGGCATCATGTAAGCCTGTGAAATCTGGATTATTAACCATTGTGGTCATTCAAGGTAACAAATTCATGAAGTTATTACCAGTATTTTAATTCCCATGTAGTAGGCACTTTGGCAAAACAAAACGAGTACTGAGATTAAATAAGACAAATCAAAAAGAACTACTGGGGTCGAATGATAAACCACAAGACTAACAGATTGAAATAATTTCATGTTCACACAATTGTGTTTGACTTTGACAGGAAGTCCTGTGGCTTCAGTTCATTGTGCTGAAGCACTGAACAGGTGATCATATGAAATAAGACCTGTATGTTTTTATGTGCCTCATATTTCCATATAGTAATTCATCTGGCACTTGAGGTCCCACAATATTCTGTCTATAACTTTAGAAGAAGTCCTTGCAGACACATAAAAATTACATGTTCCACTTCATCTTCAATAACATCCCAGCAGTCGTTTGCAGGTGCAGAAAAATTGGGTGCAGGTTTCCCTTTCCAATTTCCCTTGAGGGATCAATAAAGTATGCTAAATATAAAAAAAAGAAAAAGAAATTAAATTAAAAAACGGTTTAAACCTCAAAAGTAGAAACAGATGCAGACATTCTTCCTGCCTACGCGCTCACACACAAGCACACAGGAACGCACACAACCCAGATGCTCTATAAGATTAAGACTTCTCTGCTTCTCAGAGGTCGTGACGGAGATACGATGATGTCATCGGAATCGTCAGAATCAACTGCAGCGCCTCCACATGACTCTGCTGTGGAGTGATGCTCTGTTTGGACTGCAGGAGACATAAAGGTTGATTTGTGGAATTATAGAAACATATCTCCAGTTAATTAAAATGTCAGTGAAAAATAAAAATTCAATACAGATAAACAAGAAACAGCTCGTTAAAAGAGGCTTGTGTGTTAATGGCACAGTCGTAACATGAGTAGCTAAATCTCTCTCTGACCTGTTGCTGTCGTCATCCTGGATGCTTCGGTGCTAGAGAAAGACCAGGGGGCGTCATCTCGCTTTTCACTGTGCGCGGCACCTTGTCAAAAAACAACACATAAACAGCCATGTAGGCAAAATGCAGACACATACTGAAACTGAGGAATAGATTACATTATATTATCTTGTTTAATACGAGGCAGCAAGTTAACAGTCCGTGATTGAAGCTGGAGAATTTGCCAAATTGTGACGGCTAGACTGCAAAACTAGTTCATTTGTTGGCTTCTAAATTCTCCGGATTTCAAACCAATCAAGCATCAGGCGGACGTGATCCACAGAGGTCAAACCTCACAATGTACCGGACTTAATGGATCTACTGGGTGCCGTCAGAGGTGACACCTTGAGAGCTGTTCTGCACAAGATTAGGCACTAGGGTTTAATATTTCGAAGGGTCGGTCTATATGGGTCGAACCACATCAAGCTTGAACCAAAGCTTCTGTTGCTTCCATTTATAATACTTCAATTTCTAATTTAAATAGAAAGCAGCAGTAACAGCAAGATACTGTTTTAAAAAGTGATGCTTGTACAGGTTAAGGGCCCCAGGTCTCCTTGCACAAAACCTTCAGAAAGCTCGGAGTGCACCACATATCAAATGCAAAATCAGGCTTGTTTACATGCAGTGAAAACTGCTGACAGTGCTGCTCTGGTCTGTGCACCCGTCTGCTGCTGCCCTATTCGATCACAGGGAGATTGAGGGAAAGTAGTGGAGTGTAACAGGGTGGTTTAGGTTGGGCAGAAGTTATATCTTCAGGTGCTGTTGGAGGCAGCTGCATTACTGGTTCAAGCTGCTGCTGAATGTCTGCATCATTATCAAATAGAAGGCTGGTACAGTTTATGTCAGAAGAGGAGACTGGCACCATGGAAATTAGATCAGTGTGCCAGCAAGATCCATCACTACTCATAAATGTGTCAGAGTACAGATGATGAGCAATAATGAAAGATTGAGAGCAGGGCGGTGCCATGTTATTGTGTCGGTGGTGTGCTTCCTGCTAAAGACACATTTTTCTACTCAACAATGTAGGGGACTCCTCTCCTCTATTATCAGCTAAAACACAAACCGAACAACTGCTGGAGAAACTCATACATACTGTACATGAATAAACAGGCCAGAGGGATGAAATACATCAACTGAACATGGCAGGTTGCTACATCTGTAATTGTGTGTGTGTGTGGATGAGCCTGAGTCATGTGTATGTATATCTATGTATGTTTGTTAATGTTTCCCTTAACCAGTAACCTCTTCACCTTGAAATCTACATCAAAATTAAAAAAAAAACTACATAGGTTTGGAATACGGTAAAAAAGGGGAGCAGGAAGGCATTTTTGACTTGGTTTCTACACACACATACCTTTTCTGCTGTGTGTGCGTGTTGAACGAGGTCTTCTTGGCACCAGCGCTGGCAAACTGTTTCCCGATGGAGAAGGCACAGAGAATCCTGAGCTACACACACACATACACACACACAGAGCTGACTTTATGCAACGCAGACTTCTCTGTAGCTGTATTCCTTTTTTTCGCTGTACACGTGAGTCACCTCTCTATTGTGAGATGACAGCGAGCAAGGTGTCCCCTGAAAGCAGACTGCATCATCGTCAAGGCAACCGCATACATCTCTCCTTCTACAGATGAAGCCACATCGCTGTTTGTTACTTCCACAGCCTGAGAAGAGGAGACGTAAGAAAAAGGAGGAAAGAAATAAAACAATAGGTAGGATGTTCAGTGGTTACGGTACACTGAATGTACACATGTATGCAGTGAATTCCAGAGACTGCAGTAGGAAGGGCCTTTCAGAGCTGAAAAGTAACTAGTCGTACTTCTTGCGCCTGAGGCTTCGAGAAGTGCAACTGTGAAATTTATGGTGTAGTCAAGGGTTTTGCATGCTTCATACTATTATCAGGTCTTCCCGAATTGGCACCAATTCACAAGACTGCTGGCAAACATCCGCCATTGCGAAATGTAAGTAAGGGTAATGAACACTGGACAGCACAGATTAGAGCCACCATGGCTGATGACTGCTGCTGAACAGATCTAGTTTGAGTCTGTGTGTGTGTGTGTGTGTGTGTGTGTGTGTGTGTGTGTGTGTGTGTGTGTACGCCAAGCTGAGTGCAGGCAAGCAGACAAAGAGCCACTCCCTACTGGTTGAACA
>CAAKHC010002637.1:0-15320 GCA_901007825.1 Macroramphosus scolopax
AGTTGTTCATTGTAATAAAATACATAATAAAACTTCTTTGTGTGTGTGTGTGTATGTCTGTCTGTGTGTGTATGTGTGTGCACAAGGAAATCCAGAAATCCATCTGTTGTTCAGTCAGTGTTAGTTCATATTTCTGTAAATATTTAAATGCCTGTAGATATATGTTACCCACGACTCTTCTAACTGTTATCAGAGGATACAGAAAATGCTTTTTATGTTACATTTCTCACATAACTCTTAAGCTAAGCTTGTGGAAACTTTGCTATTGCTTAAACAATTGGATCTCTCTTACTCAGGTGCTGCGAGCTTCGCTGCCACTACCGAACAAAAAAATACACAATTTAGATTATATTTATCCAGCTGTCCACTTACTTCAAGCAGAAAGGGATTTACTGTAAATAAAATAAATCATTGTGGTAGACATTGAGCAGGCCTCAAAGAGAATCTAAACACATCAGGTATGTGTGACATTTTCTTCCATATAATCTGAATTAACAGATTTTTTGGGGGGTAGATTTGAAAGCAAGACTGACATCTTTTAAAATGGTACAGTGAACTTCTTAGCATACAGTTGCTCATTCACTCATGCAGCAGTAATAGGGCAACATTGATATTATTTCGGAGTCATGTGTGTTAGGGTTCTCACTGTTAGATTTGTTTGATCTGTCTTTAGTTTTAAAATACTCCACTATGTTCACCAGCTTGTCGCTAACTGTGACTTGTTTGACTTTTGGGGCCAAGCAAGTAGTTTTAACTGCCTTTTAAAGCTTTTTCTCAGAAAACAGCTGCCTTCTGTGGCTAAAACCACTTTATGATAGCAGTGAGAGTGAACTCAAATAGTAAAGTTGTTGGCTGGATAACTCAACAATGAGCTGTAACTCACTCCTAAGCTGCAGAAAATATCTATACCAAATTGACAGTGGATCAAACATCTGTCAAAACAGCTGCTTTGGCATTAAGTGGTCAACCAAAATCTTAATTCGCTGACCAATGAGATAACCATGACTAAATATGCAAATTTGTCATCTAGTTTTCTGTTCTTTAATGTCTGAAATGTGTTTGCTGCTGTAGGTTCTTTGTGAACTTCCCATCTGCCAAACAGTACTTCAGCCAGTTCCAGGACATGGAGGATCCCGAAGAGATGGAGCGAAGCAGCCAGCTTCGGCACCACGCCAGGAGGGTGATGAATGCCATCAATACTGTGGTGGAGAACCTCAATGACCCGGAGAAGGTGTCGTCAGTGCTGGCCCTGGTGGGGAAGGCGCATGCTATCAAACACAAGGTGGAACCCATGTACTTCAAGGTAACTTAAAAAAGAATCCACTTTCTTTCAAATCTGTCATCTCCAGGAGTTCCTCCATGATGAATTTGACTACTTTAGTGCTTTACCTCTTGTCAGCCGGACATATTCTAACTCTATTTAGCAGTTGATTTAAGTTCCAACAGACCTATTAGCATTAGCTTTTGGTAGTGACTGAAAGAAGGAGATCGCTGATACAAGTGGCCAAAACGAGTCTCCCCAGTAGGGTGGCTAGTCTAGTCTGGGCCACTGCTTCCTCCCATGACAGTATCTCACAAGCTCTGGTTGAAGAGCTCCTTAGAGAGATCGGTACGTATCTTAACTCCAGGTTAGCGAGATGAGCTGCCGCGGATTTTTCGAACGCTTACAAATTATCCCTTTAAAGGAAAATTGCCATATAGCAGCGGATTTTCAAGAGTAATTGAACAGTTGAAGTGGTAAATGTTAAGTAATGTTAATAGTTCCGATTACCTGTTGAGGCAGAACACGACAGAATCAGAGTGACTATCATACAAAATGTTCAAGATACAGTTTTTAATTTAGACCATATGGTTGCAAAGTTTCCAATGTGAACATTAAATATTCCTCTTGATTTGATTGCAGAGGGAAAGCATATGCTTCCCCTCTGCAAGTCCTTTGAAATTTGACTGCAGTCGTTTCATAAATGCAGCTGTGAAGAGACCACATTACCGTCATTTAAGCATCCATCCGTTTGCTTCAGATTTCCTTCCATTAAGATTTAATTGATCACTTTATGAATAAATCATTGAATGGATTAATCCGTAATCTGACTGTAATCCTGAACTTTAAAGCCCATATGTACAAGGGTGAACTCTTTAGTTCATTATTTTGTATGTCTTTATGTTACTTTATCTATCCTATCATGATGGTGGAGTGATACAGCACTTCCTCTTCTTTAAGATGTTGTCTTAAATGACCAAGTAAGAATAAATGTAAAAAACATAAATTTGAATCCCTGTGTCTGATTGACCTCTACAATGTTTTACAAGATGAAGATGACTATCTGGTTGAGTAAGAATTAATTTCAGAATACAAACTGAAATAATCTGGAATATAATATATGACAATGGGCTCTGAATTACTGCGACAGTCAGAGGTGCAAGAAAGAAAATAACTTGCAGTTGATTTTATCATGTGTGACTTCAACAACATTCACCTGCTTCTGAACAAGCATCTCTTATTTATCAGTAAAGCTTTTAGTACCGGACAGAGGAGGAAATCGAAGAGTTTGTGCGTACTTTACTACAACTCGTAGGTGTCTGGACAGATGAAGTATCTACATGATATAAATCGATGTTTCACTATTTTTCCTTTCGTACTGTATATGATCCACATTTTTCTCTCCACACCTATTTTTCTCTTCAAACTGTGTCGCTTTCATTCCCTTTGTATTGCCTGTCCACCCACTGCTTTCATGTTTTACTCTCATCATTTTCAATTCTCACCTGTCTCGCCCACTTTTCTGCTATAGTGAATTGGGTTTCTTTTTCCCTACAGCCATACTTCCACTTTACCAACGACTACTGAATCTCTCTGCTTTATTCTCCATCCAACACACTGGCATGTTTCATCCCTTTGACTCTTCCCATGTCTTAGATTCTCATAATATTTCCCTTTCTTTTTATATTAATCCAGTTTCTTTCTCCCTCTCTCAGATCCTGAGTGGCGTGCTGCTGGAGGTTCTGTCTGAGGAGTTCCCAGAATTCTTCACGGCAGAGGTGCAGATAGTCTGGGGCAAACTGATGGGGGCGGTGTACTGGCATGTCACAGGGGCCTACACAGAGGTGGGCTGGCTCCAGGTCTCCAGCTCAGCAGTGTGAAGGGTTAGGGACAAGGGGGCATATAGAGTTTCCAGTGGACTTTATGAAATGATAAAGTAAAATGGTGTGTTTAATATAATGTATGTAGGAGTTGAGAGGAATTGCAACAGGTTCCGTGAGAATGAGGTTTCACAGACATGGATGACAATGAGGTGGTAATCCGCACTGTTAAATTATTTTTTTTATGTTGGTATTTTGTCCTTTTGGTGCTAAGCCTGTATTGCTGTGGTGTTTCTGCACCACACATCCTGGATAACACCAAACAATGTAGCCGGACAGCTTTTAATTTTTAATCTAATTCATGTTTTGCCATTGACCATTTGCTAAGCCCCGCCGCCTTGCTGTAGCTAAGGCTGTCGAGCTTTCAAACCCGACCTGTGATTTATATCGATGAGCGTCTCTTATTTGTCACAGACTGAACAGAAAAGCACTCCCCAAATAAGTTTGGTAAAAATTCTCCCTGTAGTTTTTGCGTAATCCTGCAAAAAGACAGACAGACAGACAAACCAAACCTCCTGGCGGAAGTGATAATTCTTGGTAACTACAGTATGCAGCAGCTAGTAACAGACAAAATAATGTTCGCATCTTCCATTAGAGCAGACAAACATAATATAAACATTTATATTTATATCCGTACTATATATGACGATATACAGTATAATACAATATTATTTAATAGTCCGGAATAACATTTGTTCTATATGTTTGATTTTGAAGAGGTGATAATAAAGACACCATTCCACAAATCATTAACACTATTCAGCGTGTGAGGGAATGCAAAGCTTGACAGGCTTGTCATGCCTGGTCACCATCGCTGTTTCGGGCAGGGACTTTGCAATTTGTCGAACTGCAGAATATTTTTGTGAACGTGCTGCGGATTATTACTTTACAAAATTGATTTCTGTGCAACCTTGCCATGAGAGACGCATCTTGTGGCTAAGCCGCACATATGAATACACCTCATGATATTTTTAAAGAAAGATTAAGACAAGGAATGATTTTTAAGCTATGAGAGGGGGGCAGGTAGTTGTTGTAGCCCCGGTTATGGGACCATGGAGCTGCTGACTGTTAATAGATGCTCTTTCTGTCCTACTATATCCTCATGTTTAGGGGGCTTTCACCCCTTTCTCTCTCTATTGATGCATTGCGCGCTCTTAATGTCTTGTTTAACTTTACTGAGGTGTTGTTTGTATATGTGTACAGTGGGCAAGTGTGCATACTCTTCTGCATTTGTTTACAACTCATTGGTACATTGATCTGTCGGCGTCTTGAAGAGGGCTGTTGTCTCGTTGTTAAAAGTCTTTGACTAGCAACAGTGCTTTAAGTTTCCTACACTTTCTTTCCGCAAACACTTAACGTCAACGCTAAGTATCAGCAGGTGGACACAATCAGCGAGCACACATGTACACATTCACACGCAGGCATGATATAAGACCTTCCCTGTGCTAATATTTAGAGGACTGTCAGTTAGTTTACTTCTCCATAACCCCATCAGAGAGACTTGCTGCAGTAAAGGCTCCATTAAGTGCTTTAGAAACTCACCCCGGAGGTCTATGAAAAACATGTCAGAATTAAAAGTGCCACAACTCTGTTTCTTTACACATCTGACCCATCCAACTCAGTAACTGGTGTCTAAATACAGATATACAAAACATGAGAAGCATAATGTAGATGACGCTGCTTTCGCTCTACCACATAGATACATGGCCAGGGTAAATGATCATATCTCACAATATCTCTGTCTAAATTGGCATTATATTCGGTTATCTGCCTCTCCACATGCTGCTGTATACATGTGCACAGATCTACCTTCCTTTACCTTACTCAACCTCACATTCATGACTGCGAGTGCACTGCCTGCTCTGTCATTTACCGTCCCCATCTGTGAGCCTCTCTCTATTAAATTCCCAAACATAAATAGCAAATCTGTTTAGTATGGACATTTGATCCAATCTTGGGTTTGCATCTGCTCCAGTGACGTCCACCAACTCCCATCTGACCCCCTTGGCATCGGCATCTGGCATTAATGAGGAGGTAATGAGTCTACTCTCCTGCTCATTTGGTCATTCATCTACTGTAACTTCTCATTGCCTCTGCTACGAACGCGTCACTGACAACAAAAACAATTATGAGTACACAGATGGTCTGCCCGTCAGACAATATCAGTCATTGATAATGACAATGTTCATAGGAATCTCTTCTTCTTCTAGAGGACAATAAGTCTACATTCAACAATAGGTTGTTGCAGGGAAAGAATACATTTAATAAATAAGTACATTTAATGTTCATACCCATACTCTGATTAAGATAACAAAAACAGGGCCGTGTTTCTCTCATCTCAAAAGAACAAAGTAGCTCACTCATGATCTGGATATGATGGAATTAAATATAATCATGGCAACCGCCACCACTCTCTGCTTCTGTATCTACAAAAACTATCTATTTACATGCAACTCTGGCAGAGCTTCACTAAGAGCTTCTATTAAAAAAAAGTTCCTTTTCAAGTTGAACTGGACACTTGTATCACGGTGGATAAAAATACACAGAAGTCAAACAAACCTCAAGGTAACCTCTCTCCACTTTGGCTCTAAAAGCTCTGGAGGCAGTAAAGCTGCTGTCAGTCAGAAATGATCCATTTCAGAATACAAGCAGTCCGGCTCTTTGCCTGGCTTCTGACATCAGCGTTCCTTTGAGGTGAGGGCTCTTGGTTCCCTCGAGCAGCTGTGGGTCAGGAAATATTTTGCTAATCAGAGTTCCACCATCATCTTGTTTATAAAACAGCCTGTGGTGTGAAATCCATCTGCAGACACACACTGCAAGGATGTGTGCTGCTGGTCCATATGCAGCCCCTTCCTCCTCACTCTATAAAAACACAAACACGAACAAACATGTGACACATCCCAATTACACTTACTCAATGTCTTGATCACTTTTCACACTCACACACACACTTGTGGTCTTGCATTAATTTGGCCAAGGCGGACATGTCCTTGCATGCCGAGCGCATCACTGCAGCACTTAATCCAATATATGTTTTTTATATGGGTTGACAATTAAACACACATTCCCTTTTCTCGTTCATGCATCTAACATGTTCGTTCTCTTTCAGCAAATAAGGGCATCACAGCATATGTGGAACTCTGTGTTTTTGTTGTGAAATGTTTTTGTCCATCAGTTGAAAAGTTAGGACTTTATATTTTTCTAAATATATCTACGAGAAGGATTCTATGTATTTGAATACTGTTATATGAACATGTCATTGTACTCTGCGTTGTTGGTGGGAGCGAGTGCAGTGGCTTTGTAGTGTTTTGAGCATGTTTGCACAGCCCACCACAGACTTGTACCTTTGTAGACCTGGTGAAAATGAATAATGACCATCAATAAAATATACTTGTACATTTTTTCTCTGTTTGTCTCTGATGTCTGCCATGAATACTAAGACATGAAATCGTACAGCAAAGCTCTTTATGTGTGTGTGTGTGTGTGTGTGTCCGTGTGTGTGTCCGTGTATGTCCGTGTGTGTCCGTGTGTGTCCGTGTGTGTCCGTGTGCGTCTGTGTGTGTGTGAAGCGCTTATCAAAGGGAAGGTAGCTATTGCGATTGAGTATGACTGCTGTACCAATGGGCCTGGCTCTTTGGCAGTGAGGTTAATTAGCATGTGTCTTACCGTGAAGACACTGGTTTGACACCGGTTGGGATCCTTTGCAACACAAAACATCAGGCAGCAGCAAACAGCAAAGGTTTTAAGCCGGTTTTAAAGACCTGAGAGCTGGAGAGTGCTCAGATTGATGATGCTGAGAAACAGACTGCTGCAGCTCCGTGGGAGGTCTGGATGGTTCGCGACATACCAGCAGATAGAAATGCATTTTAGTCCTGAACCATTTAGTGGTTTATAAACCCGCAAGATTTTGTAATACATTATTTGACACATGTGGAGCCGGTGCAATGAAATGAGAACTGGTGTGTCGTGTTTCTAAGTTCTTGGCTAGTGACTTTAGGAACAGAGACAAAAAAAAATGGATTATATGGAAATGTAATCTCATGTTTTGCCCTACATGTTTTTCCCAAACAAGACCTGTTCTTCAAAGGCACATTTTTCTTACGGTCTTTCCAGTCTTATCACAGATTATGTATTTCAGCTCCGCAGCCAAAGGTGAACTTGACCCAGATAACCCAACGTAGCACGGATGTTCTGCCTGCAGGTAGTCATTGAAGATACTGCGCTTGGCAGTCCCACTGTTTCGGGAATGAGAGATAATTAAATGGAATGGGATATAAATGTTCTTAATCAATGATTAATGATGCCTGTTCGCTGCTTGACGCTCCAGGCGAGAGTCTATCTAAGACTCCAGTGGGAGGTTCATGCAGGGAGGAAGACGCTCGTTTTTCTAATCTATTCAAACCATACATTTGATCTTCAAATGCCAGAGACTTTGTTGTACTCTGTGAATACCGAGGTATATCCACACATTGAAAAAAGTAGTCATACATGCTGTTATTTGTCACAGGATGTGTCATTTATTTTATTCACACCAGCACTGTGTAATGGTTAGAAATGTAAATATTGCATACAGGATTCAGGAAAACAGTCTTTCTGGATGTCATTCATGAGTATTATGAAAAGGTGAGGCAGGTAAACAACACCATGAGAGTCAGAAAACAGAGTGATTCACCCATGATTGTCTCCATCGTGCACAGCATGTCGACAGGACACTGACTTGTCACCATGGCGACACATTTTCCCGCTGCCAGATATTGTAATTTCCGCAGAGCGCTGGTAACAAGGGATCATCAGACCCCATGGGACTAATGCACAAACGCACCTGAACAAGCACAATAACCTGAAAACACACAGGGGCTAATAATGGCTTCTATTTCAGAAGCACTACAGCAACACATTGCTCAGAAAAACCAAAACATTTTAGGCAGAAATATCCTGACAAATACCAGTCTGCAGCTATTTAAGGTGCTTTAACATGCATAAGCTGATTTGTAAGGAGGTTTTTAGTGATGAATCCACTGAGAATTGTTACCTGTAGTTCCTCTCAGCTTCATGCTTAATAAAATCTCTACAGAAGCATCTGTACCTGCTTTACACAGCAGACACATTCAGCAACTATCTGGTGAACATAGTTAGCTATGAAAAAGTGAGACATTTCCCTCTGGTATTGCTGGAGCGTAAAGAAGAGAACGAATATTGGTCTGATATTCTTTGGGTGGCCAGAAATATGACTCTTACTTAAAGTTAATCTACTTGAACCTTGACGCTATCATGGGGATAGACTAAATGCATTCGGGAAGACTGGGAGTTGTCGCAAAAAAAGCTCCAGAATAGCATGTTAATGGAACACGTACATGCAACCTGAGCAGATGTATAGACAGTGGAAGTAATTAAATATGTATGGAGCCATTTATAGAAAAACAGACGGGCCTCCACAGGTATTCCAAAAGGTGAAACATTTAGTAGCAAGATCATTTCCTTGCAGGATCAAACAAAACAAACCGGCACACAGAAAATGACATCAGGACTATTTTAGGATGCATCGCCCATATATGAACGATTTCAATTCAATCCCTGAAATTTAGGAATATGGAAAATTAATTTAGATCAGTTGATACAATACAATACCATCTCTTTATTTTTGACTCAAACAAGCCGAGACCCTGGCTGAACCAGACAGGACGTGCAGATAAACACAAATAACAGCTCTGTGACTTTTAAACCCACTAATCTTTGAGCGCTGGCGAGTCTGTGCAGCTCTCCATCAACACATCACTGGAGAGGAGGCCTGAAGAAATTTCCAATTAGAGCGCAGGAGCACATCTCAAAGCTGCAGATGAGATGCACAGCCACATCGGCCCAACTTGACATTCCTAGCAGCCACTTGTGTGAACGTCTGTCTGTCTTCTGCCCAGGTTTCATGGCAGAGAAGCGATAGCAGAGTCTCAGATGCTGCTACGGGAAATGTCATCACCGGCTCCAGCATAACCACGTCCTGCTGTCTGCAAGAAATATAACTGCCTAATGAGACACAGAACGAGGAGGTTTTCATATGTGTGTCCACTGTGTGCTTTTGTGTGTGTATTTATAGCCATTCTCTCTCTTGAAGCCTGCTTATGTTTCCAAGTTGTTGTTTTGTTCACGTAACGATGGTCATCATGTAAAAGAATAAATGTGGCTTAAAATGCTGCGGTAGGTGAACCTCTATTAATCACAGATTTACAACATAATATTAATGACTAGTGCTTCAAATGACTTCTTCCACTGGTACTGGTAGAAAGATATGATGACGTAAGTAAAAACCCGGTGCTATGATGTCAGCAGAACTACAGCCAGATTGTCTGAAAGCTTCCAGGACACTGTCAGACTTTGTCATCACGGGGAACTGCTGGTTTGTTGCCATTAGTTTGTTATGAATGTACCAGAACAGGTAAATATTATCTGCAGAGCTTTTACAACTAGACTTTCTTGCCTAAATTTGTTTTGGGGAATCTGCATGCAGACGCTGTGTGAATGAAATCAACAACAAAGGGGAAGTCCATAAAAGGGCAGCCAAAAACAAGCTTCACTCGCAGAAGGACAGACAAGAGGGACGATGCTAATGCCACATGGTCATTTGGGAAGAATTCCCGTGTTTCCTTTCATGTCACTGACCAACTTCAAACCATTGATGATTTCAGAGTTTGTTATGTGAGGGTTAAAACTACTGTCCAGTATTTCTAATTAACTTGGATTTACATAGAACCTCAGACTATGGCTGATGAGAAGTTCGCCAACGATGTCTCAAATGTTACAGGTGTCACTTGTCCTGAAGTCATGCTCACACCTTGGATGTTCTCATGAAATCTATTTAAATAACTGTTATATGAGCTACTGTGTGACTTGTCATACAACAGAGTAGAACATCAGTTAATCTGGCAGATACGACCTACATGTGTATTTTAGAGGAAGTTGCTGGAAGGTGTGATCAGGGAAACCAAAGTTCTGAATGATAGAAGTTAGAACGTGCAGATATGTTCCAGATATGTTAAATGGAAGAGATGCAGAAATAACAACGTCATTATGAGACGTCATGCATATCTTTGGAGGTAATTCAGTAAATAGAGGGATTATGTACAATAAGTGCACACACATCGCAACGTAGCTCAAGTGTGCTGCACTGCACTGCTCCTCAATAATGCACCTTGTCATCTTTTCTAATCTGGGATTGACTAATCCCCCAGTGTTCCTGATCCTACCAGGCTGCTACAGAGAGAGAGAGAGGGAGAGAGACCAACACCTGGGAAACACCTCAGCTGTGGACATTTATTCAGCATGGATGGTTGATCTTGACCCTGCTGTCTCTCTGGCTGCATGGTGGTGGGAGGTTGGGACCATGTGCACCACCCTCATGGTTCTCTCTACTCTGGCTCTCGTACTGCGCCGGCATTTCTACGGCCCGGTCAAGACGTAAGTTTGTTTTGTTGTTTTACTCTAAGTCTATTCACTCATGTGTTTTACCGGATTTCACTGCAGAACTAAAGACTCAATGGTTTTTATGGTTGTAACAGTAATATGTAAAGTCGTCAACCTGTAATTATAAAACTGCAAACTTTCAAGGGACTAACCTGATGAGAAAGTCAGAAACACAGTTAATCAAGAATCAGTAATCAAATATAAACCTGACTTTTTATTTCAATAAGACTAAACAGAATACGTGTTTGAGATTGCAAATATATGAAATACCTTTGTGCTGCACAAATTAGGGGTGGCGTGGCTCAGGAGGGAAAGTTGACACTGAGTAATCGGACATTAACACCCTAATCGCTCCTGATGAACAGGTCTGGTACCTTGCATGGCAGCCTCCAACACCAGTATGTGAATGGGTGAATAAGGCATCATTATAAAGTGCTTTCAGTACAACCAAGGTAGAGAAGGTGCTGCATAATTCCCCAATTTACAAATGTTTCCCCTTAATCTTTGCATTTAAACAGATGAAACTTGTTTCACCAAAATCGTCATGTCTCCAGGTCCATGTTCCGGTCTTTTTGTGATCTATTTCAGCTTTAATGAGCACCCCCGGGCCAGAGCTGTGTGCATATGTTTTCACCAATTAAGACTAATGCAATATGTGGTTAAAATGAATCCTGTTTAATTGAGTCCATCACTTCATTGTCAAGGAGCAAGTGATTCAGATTTCAGATGTGAGTCAACGAAAGCCATCTCCAGGGTTAAATGTACGATATTAAGCAGTGTTATTACCCCTTCTGGCTGGTCCAGTTTTAGCTCTCAGCGGGTTGAAAGTTTTTTTAAAATGCCTTCTACATGTGCAGGCGTCTTCCGTGTGTAAATTAGGTGTCATCATCCGCAGGTTGTCAGATATTGATCTCTCCACACAGTTATGTGTAATGAGGTATGGCGCCTCCGTTGGAGGTCCATGTCTAATGCCACAGCAAGACAAAGTAGAGGCCGATGCATGAGTCATTTTCCAAGAGCCCTTCAGATGCTCAGCCCACAGGCCGGGGCTGTCCAAGGATCCTAAGCTCATTACAGCATTCAATGTCTACAGATGAACAAAGCAATTATGTGGTGTGAATAACATCACATTTGGAGTTTGAATCGATTATAAGGGGACTGCATGCTGGGAAACAAGCCGGGATGACTGTGGAATATTTTTGTGTTTCTCCGTTAGTCTGTCACATGGAGCCGGTTTTGTCGCTGGAGAAAATCTCTCAGAGCGAGATGCTATTCTGACGTTCTGAGCTGAATAAAACTGGCAAATGCTGATTGCAAATGCCAAGTTCATTATGTCAAGAGCAGCAGCACTGACTGCCTCAAAAAGCTGATGATGGGGTAAGATGCCCTTTTTGCAGGTTGTTTCATATAAATGTTGGAACAAACTTCCATCCAGGATTAAGCTGATGCTCATATTTTTGTTTTCCCACCTGCTTCAATCTCAATCCAGTCTTTCTATTACTGTATTTAGTTTGGATCATATTACTCCCCATACAGTTACATCCAGGAATAGTAATCATGTTGGTCATTGGATTGAACTAATAGATAAATAAATGATTCCACGGTGTTGAGTGGCTGAAAGGTTGAATCATTAATGCAGCATGGAGAAGTTGCACCAGAGAAGAAAACATTACGAATGCTAATGAGAGGTGAAAAGGATTCCCAGTGTGTGCAGCGCCCAGACGACCTCAGGAACCTGCACAGAAAGGTGTGGAACGCCCTAAAATGGCCCAATTTAAGGCCTCAGACTTGGAGGAATTAAGAGAAAACTGCTAAGCAGCATGATCCAATTTTTTTTTAAATGTATTTATTTTATTTCTACAATGTTTCCAGTCTTGACAAGATTAAAAGACATCAGGAAATACAATTTGTTCTGTGTGTGCTCACTGGGAAACTGTGCCTACTAGCTGCTTCCCGGTGCAACATGTTGGTCCTGAGTGTGATGGTGCAGAGAAAACCCAAACTTTGTATTCATATTCAAAAAATTACAAGTTGTTGTCCCCAAACTAAGAAGAGACAAACACATGCTGGCCCACAAGTCTCATTGTACGCTGTGTGAAGCTGCTGTGTTTGGCAGCAGGTTTCTCACTGACTTGCTATGGTAACTGTTAACACACCATGACTCCTCTCATCACCTTAATTTTCTCCATCGCTAAATGTGTTATTATTACAGGGATGCACTGATGTTTCCACTCTGTTCTCTCCCTCGCCACCATTTCTTTCTGCTCTCAGATGCCCCAAAGACTCTGGAGAGAAGGAGGCGTCCCCTGCGGAGGGTAGAGACTCTGAGAAGTGATTCGTATTCTACCAGTCCGCCCCTGAGGTAAACGATGACGATGTTGTAGTTATAGTTAGTATACTAATTTCATTTGCTTTCCTGTATATTGAGTCTTTTTTTCCTTTGCTGTGTTATCCGTGATTCTCTTGAGGTTATAATAACATGCCAATATTAGTGATAGCATGACTAGGGGACATCTGGCTCCTATAACACACATTTTCCTAACACATGAATGTGTTTTATCTCTCGGATGTTTAAGCTCCCTCCAATTGAATCAGACTCAGTAGGAACATGATCAACAGGTGAGACCTGCATTATTCTAAGTGCTACATTAAGCTGCACCTGTGCACTGGCATCCTCCCATGCCCGCAACAACTCATAATGTTTCCATTAGTCAGTAGCTCTGCAGCCAAAGGTAATCTAGACCTTGAAGATGTGTGTTTGGGTGACGGTGGGACTGCAGTGAGGCCACTGCAGCCTCACCCCTGAGCAGCAGAAGGGTCTGGATCCAACACACGGCTTGGCTTTGTGCTGAAGAGTATCACTTACTGGAGTCAAATTACTTTGAAGGAAACTGTGTTGGACATTGAGGTCAGATGTGGGCAGTTCAGTGACCCAGCACGCTGTTTGGAGGGGACATCATGGCGAGGAGCTGTGACAGCCGGGCAAGTGATGCATGTTTGCCAGAGCACTGGAGGGACGTGCCCGAGTGGAGCATAGAGAAAAGACAAAAGCCCCACAGGAAGATCGGCTTTACACACCTCTTTTCTAGGAAACACATTTCTTATAGCTCGTAAAACATCAGAAGGAACAGATGATTTCAGAGCGGCTATTATTCTCCCAGTGCGGTCGATACTAAGTCATTTAGATAGTCTGTTGTGTATTCTACTTACAAAACCTCTGCAGGTTAATTATTGGATACATGCACTGCAATATTCAAATATTAACCCAACTAAGACAATAATATGACACTTACATAAACAGAATATTATGATTACCTTAATGGTTGATGTAAGCAATAATCAAATCAATATACCTGGAGTATTCTGATATTAGTCGTATTATGGAAGTGTGTTGCAGGAATATTTACACCTTAATCACAATATGAGGTCTGATTATTGCATGTAAACGTCATCACTGTCTCCTCTAATCATCTGTTATTTTCAACTTTGCTGCATCTTTTGTGTCACACTTACATCGAGTGTTTGTATGTTTTACAAGAATAGAAAAGGATCCTTGTAAACAATTACCTCTGCACATAGAGTCTGCTGTTTGTCCCTGCTGAGTGTCGTAGCCTTCGAAGCTCAAACAATGACTGTATCCGGAGGACGAACACGGCTCCGTATTCAGAGGCCTGACCTCTGCTCTCAGCTTGTTAAATATATTGTGCATTTGTTTAAAGGATTGCAAGTCTCTCCACCACAGTACAGTTTTTGACATTCTGATAATGAATTCATCTGTGAAAGTGACGATAGACAAGTTGATTGCTTTAACTTATTGTGAACTAACTGTTGATTGCACAATGATCAGTTGTGTTCTGTTCGGTTCCACCGGGCCCGTCTGTCTGCCACCAACCTGGTTGTCTTTTGCCAATTAAAGCATTCTTTTCGAAAGTGTTTCTATTGAATCAGCTGACTTGAATGAACCTGTTAACACAAATGATTGTGTTTTATATAACAGAGATAACAAGGCAACAGTTTCACTTTACTGTTTGCACAGTAAAAATACAAATATAAGGATAAATCAGTCCGTCAGTGTCGCCAGCTGTGTGGGAATATTGAAACTCATATATGATTGACAGCTATAAAGATTGATGAGCTTAATACACAGATGTTTTATAGTAAATAGCTCAAACCCTTGGTGATTATTGGATGCAACTGTAATGTTCTGCTCATCCTTGCAACATTTAAACAAAATCAGTGTTAGCTGAACCATGTCCCAGTATCCTGTAGGTCCTGTAGGATCCCAAAATATTGAGCTGATAGATAATGTGAAGTCCAAAGGGTGAGGGGAACTTCAGAGTTTATAAATCTATAATTAGCTGTAATTGACATTTCCCATTACTAAAGGAAGAGTTCACATTTTTTAAATTCTCTTCCTTTAAAGTCCTAAAGCAACGCTCCCATCGCTGTATGTACATTGAAACAGTCATCTCCCCCCGTGTTCATACAGGCCGTTAGCCCGACTGGAGGGGACGAGGACAAGTCCACAGTCCTTGTTAAATATATTCCAAAGTTTATTTGAAGTTAATTTAAGGCTTCAGCAGTTTGAGTTGCTCCCCAGAGAGAGTTTCTGAGCTAAACCTATTTATTTAACTCAAATTGCCTCATATTAACAAATAAGCTTTGGTAAATGTTTTTGCACAAGCTGTAAGGGGGGGGGGGGGGGGGGGGGGAGGAAGAGGGGG
>CAAKHC010002637.1:15340-35105 GCA_901007825.1 Macroramphosus scolopax
GGGGGGGGGGGGGGGGGGGGGGGGGGGGGGGGGGGGGGGGGGGCTCCTGGAGCTGGTTTAATATTTCATCAACAGATGCGAAGCCACTCTTTGCTCAAAGGTTGGTCTCCTCTGATCAAACGAAGTTGGAATCAATTCCTCTTTCCAACATGATGGAATATTTCATTCGTTGCTTTCCTTTTGTCCCCTTTGCTCTTCACCTCCCCCTCTCTCTCTCTCTTTCGTCTCCTCAGATGTGGGTGTTGGACGTGGAGGCCGTCCTTGTGTCCATGCAGACAGCTGGTGAGTTGATTCCAGTTGTTTGATGCTAAATCCAGTGACGAGATTCAATGGGAATCTTGACAGGATCTATAAGTGCATTCTAGATGGTAGTACTGCTATAATACCAGAGTGTTTTTGCAGTTTATACACATGTTTTTCTTTCTGTGGGCAGTAAAGTGTCAAACTAATTATCTTATTCTATTTCCAGAATGTTTCTCTGGAGAAAAATCCTCGCTACAAACGTGGAAACAGACCAGAGGATGTGAGAGCAGAACTCAAGTCAAATCCAATATCTTAATCCCAAACAGACGTTTAAAGACTAAACACTTGTCAATTGATTATCTTACATGCTTGATATGTTGTTCCAGCATAAACAACCTCCAAAGATTCGACACGTGCAGACTTTCTGTCACGATTATGGAAACGTTCCCATATTGCTGGAAACCCGTCGTCGAACCTGAACGCTTCACTCACTCATGGATCTTTTTCTCTTAAGCGTTTGTTTAAACTTCAGGAGAGAAAAGTAATTTCACACCTAAGTCAGTTTACTCAACTGTCCCTTAAGCAATAAAAAGCTGAGTACATGACTCTGCTAACAGAAATAAACAAGTGTTTTCTGTGATGAAAATGGCCTGCTGCGTCTTTATTTGAAGGCAAAGCCACACAAAACACACACAACAACAAACCTACCCGGAACATTATTTTCTATCATTTGAAATTTTCCTCGCTGTGAGCACGAGAATTATCCGGCATGTTTATCGATGACAATTAAACCCCGTGTACAGGATCTCTACAATTAATGCTGGTTTTCATCCTTTTATCAGCTGGACCAATTTCCTTTTGCCGATAAAAGGATATCTTGTTATTTCCTGCCTGATTACACAAACGCTTGAATCCTTGTTGATACCAGGGGATGCTTTCCTGTTTGTAGTCCCAGGGACGGCAGTATGCATCCAATTTACATTCCACTGGGACCAACAGGCCACACGTATTTTTGAAAAGAGACCAGAACCACCTCTGTGGCAGGAATATAGCAGAGTGTTATACATCTGCTCTGTTAAGAACTCTATTATCGCCAGTGCGTCCTGTTTGTTATTGTGTCCTTCCAGCTATAGTACACTACTGGCAGAAACCGGGGAACTGATGTGCCTAATAAGTCCTCAGAAATATTGCCTCTGCCAAGCATGCACTCTAAATCTGGCTGCGTAATCAAGGCGGTCTAAAACATGAATATTTGCCGATGGATGAGGCAGCTCCTCTATTTCTCGCATCCTGCTATGATGAGCCTGTCAGACTCAACTCACAAGGTTAAAGCAGGGCTTTTGTGCACTTGGTAAAGTAGGGCAGCCGGGTAATGAATATGGTCTTCCTGCGCACACTGACAGACCACAGGAGTTAATCTAATGATGGGGAGAGAGCCATGAGTCCTAATGACCTCAGAGAGAGAGAGCGGGGAGACGTGGACTGATGGAGGCTTGAACACAGAGCCCGTTCTCTGGTCCAATCACTGGGACGGCGCATTTGTACTGCAAACTTAATCTCCACTAGATTTTAATAATCAATGTAGAAAAAAACGAATTGACGACCGGGAGGAATCAAAGGAAACAATCTGAACGTAGCACTGTTGTTCTCCTGCTACTGTGCCATAAAGCTTGTATCACTTCTCAGGGTTGATGGTTTTACTACAGATGGTTTTGCTCGTAGCTTTAACCATGGCAAAGCGTCTACTCTTCCCTGCTTGTAGCTTCCCCCAGGGCTCCCACAGGTCTGCCTGTGGCCAAAACTGGGCTTTGTGTCTATGGTGCTGCGGTTGGCCGACAGGTGTCCCACAGTGGAACTCTGGCTTTTCATCTGTGGAGAAACAAAGACAACGCATTATGCAGGAGGCCTTGAGGTCATCCTCGGCACAATCGGTGCAGGAAAAGAACACACATGTGTTTGATCAATTCAAAGATGTTTCATATGTCACCTCTATCATGTGATTCACGCCCTCAGCTTCACCTGAGGAAGACCATTTGGGCTTGAATCGTCCATGCAGCGGAGGAAACAAAACTCAGGGAGAGATTTTTATATATCTATCCAAGTAACACCTCTCTCTGTTTCTCTTCTAACCCGAATGCCTGTGAATGCTTTCTGCAGTCATCCGTGTGATGCGACCATCTCATCAGCAGCAGCAGCAGCTTGATACAGCGAGCGGCGGCCTCCTGCAGTGCAAGCAAAAGTCTGATAAGATGCCACTCAAGGTATTTAGCATGCATAGCATGCAGCTACATTAACAGTTCTCCAAACTCTCAACCAACCCCCTCAGACATCAACAGCTTACACAGACACAAATCGCCCACACACTTTCTCTGTGTTTAGGGCTGTTTCATAGGTTGAGGTTTTGTCAGGGGGCTTGAGTGGCTTGGAGAGGTTGTAAGAATAGCAAGGTGTTCCTTCAATGGCCAATCATATGTTTTTTTTCGCCTCTCTTGGTACCAGCAGGGTGCCCACTTCAGGAAAGGAGCAGTGATATACAGAATCTGAACATCACACATATAAGCAAGAGGTGACGCTGTGGTCGACACAGTAACGGAGGTAATGAGGTGATGATGTCCGGCTGCAGTGTGCAGCTTCATGTTATGTAGTTATTTCTATAAATAACTGAGAGACCCTGTTAAAGCTTTTAACCAGGAAAACAACACATTTAAATCTGAATGCTACATGGCTGCTGAGGTTTGCCCTCGATCAGCAGCATAATCATTACTGTTGCAGGACGATGAACTCTGACTCGCAGTTGATGTTCTGAATCATCTCCAAAGTGCTGGATGAGATTGAGGTCAGGGCTCCGTGCAGTCAACTTCTCACACAGAAAAATCAAAACAATTATCACTTTTCCATCAGGCTAACCAACAACATTTTAGGATCCTCACTGCGTCCGCATCAAGATGATAGCAGCTCTATGCCGAATTCAAATTATGTTAATGTGGTGGTAGCGTTTGAACGCAGGATTCAGGTCAGTTATATTTCTTATTAGATTTCTTTTTAGACCTGGATTGAATCTTCAAGTGCAGAGAGGCGACTTTTGCCTGCCAAACAATTTACACCATCAACAGCAGACATGACTGCAGCTCAGTGAACGCACCCCCGGGACACGTCTCTAATGCCCACTGGCTGCAGGATTCCGTGCACTTCCAACACAACGCTGCATCTCAAGAGTTACATGGACTCAGTCTAATCGAGTCAGGCAAGTTGGTTTGGTTGTTTTGCAAGAGTGCGTATCACCCCCAGTGACACATATCACTGCTCATACCAGAGTGCTCATCCAGCTGCCTCTTTTCGAATCGCCCTCAACATGCTCCAACAACTAGGCCATCAGAATTGGTGTGACCCATTAAACTATGTCCATATATAATGAGGAGTAATTCCCGCAGTGAAGGAGAGGCCTGGGCTTTCCCCCTGTCTGCTCCTCTTGGCATATCAGGGAGTGACTCATCCCTCTGGATGCCCCATGGCTGCAGGATGGCAGCCGAGGAAGTCGACTGCAGTAAAGCTGCATTCAAAACGACGGAGTCGGCTGATTACAAATAAGTTGACCAACAGAAAATTAATTGCAATAATTTCAGTAATTTTTGCAGACGAAATATCATTACTTCCAAGTGCCTGAACCTCAAATGTAAGTAATGAGCCCTATTTCCAAGGTTTTTATGTTAGTAGAATTAATTTATTTGGATTTTGGACAGCTGCTTGGACAGGACAGGCGATCCCGATATGTAAGAATTTGGGTCTGGGAAAATTAAGGAGACTATTTGATACTTTTTGTTTATAAGTTATAGTCAATTAATAAAAACAACATAGAATTGAAAATAGACTGAATTCACTTTTTCAATTTTCACACCAGCTAAAACTGCAAAATACAGAAGAAGAACTTAATCCGATTTAAATGATGAAGTTCACAATTTGTGTCTGTACGTCATCACAGTTATCATCATTTCATCTTTAATTTCAGAACCAGAAATGTCTACATTGTTGATACAAGAGACAGGTTTGCATAACTCTTACATAATTATGGCAGCGCCTTGACAAATAGGGTGGGCATCAGAAGAAACAGAGCAGAATTAAGGGACAACTGAAGGAGAGCCAGGCAGACAGGCGAAACCTTTCTGCAAGCCTTCAGTGCTAAGCGACCCAGACGGGGGAATCTGTCATGTTGGAGGCCAGTTCTGATCGTTGAGGTATACGACATCCCTCCCGCCCACAAAGTTATCCGTCAGTGTGTGCATGTGTGTGAAGGCTCAGTGAGCTTCACGTTATATAAGCAATAGTAAGCTTAACCTATTGACTGTATTGATATGCACTGTGTTGACATATGGGCTGCATTGCCCTGGCAACAGATAATCGCTGCTTGACAGTTATTACGCTTGTGTCAACGGCCTCCCGTTGGAGATGAAACCAGATTGTTAGCAATGATGGCAATTACTGCAAACAGAAACGTGTGCAGTGAAAACACGGTTGTTTTCATCGCCCCTTCGAAATGAACATCTCATAAATATAAGGACCGACGCATATGAGGGTGACGGCCCTGTCTCTCAAATCCCATGAAAAAGCGCCATATGCAGGGACGGCCCTCTTCCCCCCCTTCAAGGCCCGCTGCAATAGAGCTCACAGCTGGAGAACTGTGGAAGTGAGAATCTACTGTCTCCATTCATGGCTCCTCTCCTGCTCCTCAGCTGTGCCGTTTCCAATCAATAGCTTTGAGGAAATCAGCATCTACCCTGCAGTTTGAAATGAAAAGCCTCTTTTGTTGTGAAGCCCATAGTGTGTTTAATGATCTCACGCTGAAGAAACTCGCACGTTTTCAGAGGCATTTTCAACCCGTTGCAGCAAATTACATAATATGCTCATGTTCAAAGTAAAGCTTGAAAGGCTTTAGGGCAAAAGCAGCATTCACAGCCAAGGAAGGAATTAAGGTGATGTCTACCTATCTTCTGGTGGGAAGTGGATGGAAATCAGTGTGTTTTAGCGGTGATGTATTCTGTGGCACAAGGCTTGCATGTGAATACGATCATCCTGTTTCCCCCTCTGGCTCCAGGTGTTTAGTGGGACCACTAATTCCCATCTGCATATATGCTTACCTCCTCCTCCCACTCCTCCCACTCCTCTTTTCCTTTCTGTGGATCGAGTGCTGGCGCCTGGAGCATAACAAGAACACAAGAATGACTTTGATTTGACTAAACTCAAGTTAGACAACTACTTAATTTTATGAAAACAATATACATTTCACAAACATCACTGTTGCTATCATAAAGATGAATAATGGTGCCAATTTGACCAAATATAAAGGCATGGTCTCACCGCACATTGTGTAAGCGGCAAACAAGTAATAAAACCGTTACTTAAATTAAGTTAAGCTTCATTTTGTTGTATTGTACTAAATACATTTAAATCCTATAGCCGAACACAGATTTAAATGCATCACACACGTTGGTTAAAAGTGCAACATTACCCTCTGAATGTAACAGATTTGTGTATGTCTGACAAAACAGAAATATTATTAAAGGAGCAGTACCCCAAAATTGCAAGTAAAATACACTTGATATTGATTGTATTTAGTAACTTACCACATCTGTTTTGTGTTCATACAGAGCTATAATTCCCACCTGATAGTGCAGTACAAATATGTTTTGCATGCTGTCTGCAGTAATATAAGATTATACTTGGATTTGAAACCCCTGTGTTGTGGCATGTTATTTCAGCTGCCCTTTTCAGAATCATACAACGCCACCTGTTGGTCTGCAGAAGTAACTGATTCAGTCGTACTACAGAAATATTGAATGTTACACAGAGTCCTCACTGTTATTACATATATTTAGGAGCAACGACAGTTTAAAGAGAGCCCATGTGCACAAAAGAACATGGGTGAGTATTTTGAATATATGGATATATGATCATCATCTTAAAAGCAACATGCCACTATTCCAATTCAAATATTCAATATCATAAGCAATACAATCACCACAATAATCTTTTCAGATGCAGCATTAAACTTCACATATATCCCTCTTAAATGTTATCAAGTCCACGATCTTTGAGTTACAACAGCTGATAAGGACAGAGGGAGAGAGGACACAATGAAGGTGATTCAGATACCAACAGTCTTTCACTGATATATACAAACAAGGAATTACTTCTCAAAAATACATCATGTGCCCTTGTAGTATCTTTACCTGTAGTATGGATGGTGAAATAGTACTGGTCACATATACATATATATACCTACAGAAGAGATGATGTTCCACCACCGTGGACAAGTACTACACAAGTAAAACCAGAGGCATTCCATTTTATTCCTAACCGTCCAGTGTGTAGGACCTAGTGACATCTAGCGGTACAGTTGGAGATTGCAATTTCTCCCCCCCAGTGGAGCAGCGACTTACCACAGATCGTTTTAACCTGCATAAAAAAAAACATGTTGTTGGGTTTGTTGAAGTCCCAGAAAGTAAACGCCCTTATGTCTGTGGAATGCAACTAATTACTAGTATGCAAAAAGTTTTACCACAGTGAAAACAGAGCAAAACAGGTTCTACATGAATGCTCTGAATAAAATTAAATCTAATGCAAATATATTGAATATTGGATATATTATATAAGGAATATTATATCATGCTCAAAGGTTCATATACACACAGCACCTTGAAATAAAAGAAATACATTGTAAGTTAAATAGAAGTATTCATCGTGCAGAAAAACAGCACTTGTGAGTGTTGTTGTTATATTACTGAACTGCTATTGCTGATGTATTCAAGTATCTGTCATGCTGTGATTTGTTTGCACAATACAATGGTAGGTAATTAAATCTATAACCGCATCAGGATTTTAATCGCTGATCATATGTTTTGTTTGTGAAAGCGTAGTCTGCAAAATAATAGATTTTAGAAAACAGGTTGCTTCTACTGCATTAGTGTGTCAATAGGGAATACTATTACTACTATAATTCTATTTTAGATTCCAAAACATTCTTTTGCAAATAGTGCAACCTCGATGAAATATAATTCCAGACAATTTCCCAGATTTAAAAAGCAATTTCATGTCATAGTTTAAAACAATTATACCAAACAGGTATGGGGATCAATAACAATACAGTATGTATATTGAACCAAAATCATGAACTGAAACAGAAACATTTGGGTAGCAGAACAAAGTCAGGTACGTAGACTGCATAACAAAGTGGTCTGTTGACCATATTTGGGCGAGAGGGTGAGGCTGTGTTTGAGCATCATTATCCTGATGCAGCCCGTCATTGTAGCAACCTGTCAATGATAAGGTAGCCACGCCTTAAAGCATACCCTGATATCATCTTTAAATGGACCATAATTGAAGAAGTGAACATCATGCTGTATTCTGTAAGACTTGAGACCACAAAGTCATTAGAAAAATGTTTCCCTGAGGTCAATTCAAGTCAAGTCTTTGCCAACTTTCCTTCTGGAGTCAGTATAATTGTCAGTAAAGTAATAAGGCCTTTGTGGCAGATGAGATAGATTAGACTGTCGTACAAAGTAAAGCTCAAGTAACAAACATATGTCACTGTAGCGAAAGTACATCATAAAATAAATTATGGCGGAATTCCATTTAGGTGCTTAGGTTCAGGGTAGTTGTATTTTTCTCACTAAATCCATGTAACATTTATTAAGACACTTGAATAGAAAAGAGAATAAAGTTAATATATGACAAGTCAGTAATTTCACTGCCATACTTCGTTCACAATTATATAATACGGTACACAGTCCCCTCTACGTGGTTTATTATGTTATTCGTATAAATTGTGTAAATTAATTCAATATTCTGTTTTGACAGTTTTTTTTAAATCAGCCTTTCACTTAATTAATCACTAGGGGGCGTTATACAACCTATTTTCGCAGAACTACTAAACAGAAATGAAGTTGAACCGCATTCAACTGGTTGTGTCAAGACATCCGTAACAACTCCTTTAAATCATTCCGTTAAGCCCTTAAAAATAAAAGCATGAATTGATCCATATATAGCAATGGAATTCGGAGATATGGTTAATGTCTGTATTTGAAAAGGTGTATTTCGGCTGCTTCATTTTCATTTCATAGAAAACAGACAAAGTGACCAACATTTAGTAAAATTAAGTGTCACTGAGGCAATAATGAGGCACCTGATAAATGCTGGGCCCCTTTATTCCTGGTATTGTAGTTGACATGAAGGGGACCATAATGGCTGGTGTTCTTTACTTAAATTATTTAATATTGTTGTTGCACTACTAACAGCAATTTAAAAGAAGTATTGTGATTGCTAAGTTTACTCAGAAAAGTGAGATAGTCCAATGCAGTTGTGGACAGTAATTAAATAGTTACTCTATTGCATAATGCTTTATTATTTTAACTTGAGTGTTATTTTTGAATATCTGTACTTGCTTGTAAAGTAACTCACACTGTACTTTTTATACATATGATGTTACATTTAAAAATAGAGGAACGGTAGGCCTACTATTTCAAAATTGAATAAAATCTGAAGAAAAGCTTTAAATTTTTAATTGAAAATTTGAAACTGTAGAAATTACAAGCTACTACAGTATTATGGAGTAATACACAGTCTAAAAAGGTGATATTTATTTAATCAAGGAAATTCTGCAATGATTTTACAATTTTCAGTCAACTACATTCCAGTAAATACTGTGATGAGTTGTTAATATTTTCACTGAAGTCACTCACTTCGTCAAAATCTGGAAAAAATAGAGTCGATATAGATACAATAAAAAGGGGTTATGGTCCCGTTCGACGCTGAAGTCTCTTAATTTGAAGAGTAAGCGGATATGGTGTGTTTGATTTTATCACCATTGACAACCGTCCGACCGGCAGCAGCCTGTCAGTTGTCTCTTAGTCTCCGTTTAGCTCGCATCTCTGAGACGGTAAATTATGTGACTGCTGTTGTCACCCGAGTCACCGAGTCCCGGTCTCCCCCGTCCGGCCAGAGGATATCAGAACAGGACGGCAACTCAGGCATGAACACACTGTACGGGGAATTCACGGCCACCAGTAACCGAAAAGTCAGGTGTGCCGTGAGCCTGACCGACCGGGACTTCATCGTTCAGAGGCTCACGTCGGCACCTGTCGGGCGGAACAAAGTGGTGCTCAGCCTCAACGACTGCGTTGGATGCCGGGCTTACCGGGAAGATGACAAGGCGGACCCGGCGGCTTACTTGGCAGTCTACTTTTACCCACTCAAACGGCGTTTGATGAGCTCCAGGGTGTCGCGGCAGAGAATGGAGCAGTGCTTTCGTCTCGCCGCGCTCCAGGACTCGCGAGCCAACCTCGAGGAGGCGGAGAAGTGGGCTCGAGCCATCCGAGCGCGCTCTGACCGGCAGCAGTACCCGAGACACGGTGAGAGACGGGGTGTTTGTTCACCGGGAAAAACGTTTGTCTGGTAACGAGAATAACTATTAAGTAAATAGAAAATAAGGTATAATATCATAAAAGTAATGAAACATTAAAAGCAAAACAAATAGAAAGAAGCTCAATAGATTCAAGCTTGGCTGAAGAGTTGTGCTGAGTTTATTTTGAAAGATTTCAGGTAGGCTGTTCACAGTCTGGGGTCATCGGCCTGACCCTGAGTTTGACCCTGTTTACACCCCAGATTCTTCCACCATCTGTGCGGGTTATTGATTTGATGGTGGTAACTTGAAAGCACAATACATATTGTATTAATCTACTACAGTATTTTTTTAAAAGTTGAGACTGTGCCTCCCCTCAGACAAACTTGGAATAAGGCCCCCCCTTATTTTATGATCCAAGGCAGACAAATATTGCTGTTTGACACGTCTTCAGACTACACCAAATACATGAAAAGGCATTTGTTAGTTTCTATCTCTGGAAAAGGGGGAAAAACTAAAATTCCCCCAACACTGATTTCTCTGAACTACTTCTTACCAAATACATTTAGGCTACATGATGTAATTTGATAAACAATGTAGTAGCCTACAATATTCTCTCACTTCCATTCATCCCACTTGGAGCCTCTTTTGGGAGGTCCGCCTCCCACTTTCCAAACCTCCAGACTAATCTTTCCTGGTGGCTTCTCTTTAGGATGACGGCTCGAGATGAGTTATGCAGTAGCTACCTTCATCATTTCAGTTTGTAATGTGCTTTGGTGGCACATTTGTAATGAATGACCATAAACTGACACATCATGAACCAGGAGACCCATAGAAAGTTATCAGCCATCTGACATCACAGACTGAATCTGACTTTTGGTTACGGTCATTATTGATTAACATGCTCTTTAATTCATTTATTAATAGTTTGGTCAAGAAAATGTCAGAATACAGTAAATAATTATCTAAAGCCCAAAATGATGTCCGCAGTTGTTGAGGATGTTCAGTTTAATATCACATAAGTGAAAGGAGAGCAAGCAATCCTCACAACCGTCCGTTTTGTTGACCAACAAATGGATGAATCGACAGTATATTTACAATATTATTATATAATGATATTTTATTTTATCATTTCGACTCCAGATGGTGACATGAAGATCTTTCATGTTTTCATCACATTAATATTTCATGCATCGATTTTGGCCTACAGCTGTTTAATTAGCTAATCGTTTTGAAAAACACATTTACCACTGCAATATTATTTCGAGGCTGTTTTACCAGAATTATGCGAAAATTATCAGACCGACTTCCACCAAACTTGTTGGAGAGATGGAGCATTGGATGAATGAAGAACCCATTAAGTTTTGAACTCAAATCCATTTATGACAGCATTTTTTAATATTGTATTTGGTTGAGGTTTGTGTTCTTTGTATACATTTTGTAGATACTACACATAAAGTGCTTTGTCCTTCGTAACAAGTTGTTTCATTACCTTTAACCGACTTCCAAAACAAATGAAACAATAGCACTACTGTGTCATGGAGAGTAATGTTTCAGTAAGTTCAGCAGCAAACAAACAATTTTAACATTAAAGACACCTGAGAAACACAAGGCAGTATTACTGCTACTGACTTCAGGTAGAGTTACACCTCTGGGAATCACTCAATAACGGGAGCTTTCTAAAGATAACAGGCTAATTATTTGTCCTACTGATCCAAGTTGTCCTGAAAACCTATAAAAAAGCAAGTTTTTTGCCTCACACAAACATTTTCCCTTCACACAGTGATGATTTCCCCGGCACACTGTGACCCAGATAGCATCTCCCAATTTGCACAAATGTATTTTTAACAAGACAAAATATGCTGCTATTCTATACTGCCTGGTATCGTCAGAGGAGGAAAGAACAGGCTTTTATTTGTTTAGACACCAATTGTGATTCAACTGCCTAAAGCTTAACTTGAGACAGTGATCGGACAAGTTTACTACCCTGGGAAACACAGATGTCTCCATGGCTTCCCCTGCCCTGTAGTCATGTAGTGCACTTCTCCCTCCACCCAGTCTATTCAGACTATTCACATTTCTCTGCTTTAAAACACCTGCTGTAACTTAATCTGCACACAGATTAGAGAGATAAGATACTTTTTAAATTGAGTTTAATCTATACAGAGCTGTAACGTGGAAACTGGACTTTTTGGTGGGTCATAAGATTGGTTGGCAAACAGTCAATGATTTTGTTATGCTTAATGGCAGTATTGGATTAATGATATCAACGTTGTGTTATGAAATGAGATGTATCACAATAGAAGATTGTATCCTGCTTTCTCATTTCTTCTAAGAAAGTGCAGAGAACCAGAAGTGCCCCGTGTTAATAATATTTCTTCTAATTTCCGCTGCTGAAGTGTCCAATTACCAAGACTTTGCATTCTCGCTGACATTCATTTCACAGTTCATTTAGGCTGCAGGGGTCTTCGGTATTTTTGGAAAGTGACATTGTTATTGTGGTCTAACTGTGCGTGTTGCTCATTATAACAGGGGCCTTGAGAGCCGTACTAAATCATGTTTAGGAGCTCTGCAACCAAACCTTTAGTGTCTGTGAGGTCAGTGCTGCCTGCGTGACCTCTCCATCAATCTCCATGCTCCTGTTAGTTGCTTGACTTCTGGCGAACTCACAGAATTACGCAGGAAGGAAGCTTCTGTTTTCATCAATGTTCGGTTGTCTGATGTGCTCAGGTTACCCGGCACTGTCAAAATGAGTGTCAGCAGCATGGACTTTACTTTCTCTTCATAGGACCAGTGCTAGTTGGTGTGAGAATGATCATTTATGACGTCTGTTCGGGCAGCCTCATGACGAGTCGTCGGTCGGCAGCCTGGGGCCAAAATGTTGGTAATTTTTGCGAGTTGATGATCGTAAGCCAAAGAAAATCAGCAAATCCTGAAGCTGAAGGGTCCTGACAATTATAACACTTTGTTTAACGACTACGTGTTTCGTTATGGAGCCAAGAAAATAAAGTATAGAGAGTGTAGAGAGTCCGGACGGTTGCACTACTTTCATCTTCTTCTTTGTCCTCTGTGAGTTTGAAGGAGGGCGGAGCTCAACTCCTACACACACACACACAGGTCACTTTTGGGGTATTTACATTGATTACATTCATTTCTTTCGGGCGGTTGCATCAACTTGTCTTTACAAAGCCTGGTCCTGTCTGCTTAGTTGGACCAAACAATTAGAACAAACTTTACATTGGTTGCAAAAACCAGACGTAAGCCTGGTCTGAACTACGCCGTCTGAGCAACGCACATTCATGTAAATGCACACATGACTATGATTAGTACCTGTCAGCATGTGTAGCCAGGACACGTAAACAATCTTCTACTGCCTTTCTAGACAGTCGATTTAATCTGTGGCTCCCTTATGGGAGATGAAATAAAAAGGAAAGGAAACCTTCATGGACGGAGATTAGAAAACTGTCAAGCACTCAGACACGATAAGCAAAAGGAAGAAACCTCTTAAGATACAATTGATTGTTTGTGCTTGAGCAACCTGTATTTAGAAACAGTGTTTGTAAGAGAAAAAAGGAAAAACCTCTTGAGCTATAATACGAAAGATATATCTGGCATAGTTCCCTCTCCTAAACGTCATCATACAGAGACATCCGTGTTGATGTCTTTGGAGAGGATTCCCCTTTTCTCCCCGATATTTGCCAGAATAAATGATTTCAATGATTAACCAGTTCTCATAATAGATGCAGGTTATTGTATTCTGATCCGCTAACTGATTGATGGTTTTATTTCTGCGTATTGGCAGACAGCAGGCTGTTGGCCGTAGCCTTTGAGTCGTATTTAAATGCGACTTGTAACAGCTGAAATGAGGCGACACATCCATCAGTCTGTCAGCGCTTGTCCTTTGGGATCAGCTCAGCATATCATGACCCCGGCATGAGTTCCCATAAATTTCACCCCTGCTCAGGCAATAACAATTGACACCTCAGCTGCGTTGCCAAGTATTTCCTAAATGGGATTGATCCTATGCTGTCAATAATTGGATTGAATGCAGCTGTGGACAGCATTATCATTAACGAGACTCACCCTGACGAAGGCCCCTTGGCCTCCACATTACCAGCTAACTGGAATCAGCTGTGATTAGAAACATCTTTGTCAATTTTTTGGTCCAGGACTCGCTATAAGTGTTTTAGACATCTCTGCCTTTAACCATGACCTCCTTCATAGATTTCTTGTAAGACCTTCCTCTACATCAGTGTAGTAAGATGCTGTATTTCATGGTCTGAAACATCCAGTGAACAAGCTTTTGATTGGTCCTGTCACACTCACCGCTGCTGTTCTCAGCTCAGTTCAAACCACATTAACCACATTAGTAATGGAAGTCCATGACAGACATTGTCAGGAAATGTCTGGGTGTGTTTTTGAAGCTTCTGTGTGGACGTGATTCCTGTATTTTAAGTATCGTATGTCTCTGGGTGTGTAAAGCTAATAAACAATAGGCTTATCCCATGATGCATCACTCCCCTGTGATTAAGCAGTCTTGAATCCTTTTTACTGAAGTCACATTCATAGTCACTTGTCCCTCTTGCTAAAGAAAAATGTCTTTCAACACATCCCTTGACCTTTTCTCTGAATATTAGAGATGTGAGTAGTCAGACCGCAGCGGTAGTAGCGCTCCTCTTCCTCAGGACTCCTCTTCTCCTCCTCCTTTTACGCACACTGCGACATAGCTTAAGGTGCCTCTCCGTCTCTCTCTTGTTTTCTGTTGCTCTCGGGGCTCAAAGCAGCCTGCAGCTCCGTGTCAGTAATGACAGCCTCCTGCTCTTGATGATCGACTATTGAAATATGTCAAAATGCCTTCAGCTTTCTTAATGCTCATCTCTACATCTCAAACTGGAGGATGAACATATAAGTGTTTATAATACCATGTAGCATAAAAAGCATCTGTTCACTCAGTTTGCTGATCTCAGAAATGGCCTCTCTTGTCACTCTGATACACCAACAACAACAATCACCACTAATTGACCATTCAGCCTGCAGAGCTGCTGGTTCAACTCAGAGCGAGAAGAAGAACATGTGCTTGTGTTTTTTATGGTGGGAAGTACATTTCCTGCAAGTGCGGGCACACAGACTCTTTAGTATGTTTCTCTTTTTTTCTCTTTTTTTATAGTTTGCAGTAATCTCATGTTTTACTGTTCATCTGTTTTCATTTAAAAGTGACAAGCGGAAGTATACAGACGGTTGAACGTGGTGCCAAGTAGACTGATGCTTATTAAAATCTAAACTCCTTTTGCCAAACAAATTCATTTCATACAGAATGTTAAATTAGTGTCAATGTATCCTGCTGACTTTCAGAATGTGTTTGTTCTTCCAGTCCTCTCTCTCTCTCTCTCTCTCTCTCTCTCTCTCTCTCTCTCTCTCTCTCTCTCTGCTGTCTCCTCCTTTCTTATGGAACATGCATCTCTCTTTTAAAAAAGCTCCGTATAGATGGTGACACACTGCAGAAGGACTTTAATAAAAACCTCAATGTTGTACACTCTCCGCCTTTCTTAATATAGACCTACAGCCAGCTAACCACCAGCACCTCCTCCCACTTCCACACCCTTTGTGGTCAGGCTCAGCAGAAGTCTGCCTGTGTGCTTGAGCAGCCTCCACCATGTGATTTACAGACAGCACTGTGGAAAAGAGTTATCACCTCTCTGCACCTAAATGTTACTGCGGTCGTCTCCAGTGAGGTCTGTTGAAAGGTGCAGTGCAGTCTGGGATCAAGCTGTACACAAATGGCTTGTCCAATGTACAAAAATGGAAATAATAATGTGCTCAATTTGATTGACATGTATTTTAATACAAGTTGTCTTATGCATGGGAAGTTGGTTAACACAGCAGTAAAACTGATTTACTGTGATTCAGTACGGCAGATAAGAAACAGACAAACATATTTCAATAAACCTGCAAATGAAATTGCACAAACATTAACTGAATGAACTTTATAGCATTAACTGAATACTTATCTAAAGAATTCCATAATACTACTAATAATATTAATGTGTGTGCTTTTGAAGGATAAGTGATTTTTTGTTCTGATGGTGAAAGTTTGCTTAAGATTGTGTCACCAACCTTTTAAACTGCAACATTAAATATGTAATGCATAAAGATGTAGTAATTAAACATTTTTAATTGATTCATTTTAAATCAGGTCAGTGGTTCTGAGCAATGCGGCAAAAAATCTGAATTGAAATCATAAGTGACACTTGGTCCAGTCCACACGGATTTGCGCTCAAGTTTGGATCCAAGCTTTTGTCCAGACTACAACCATGTATAGAGCTGGACGCCATGAGAGCTCCCCAAAAGTGAGGACAAGAAGATGCAGCGCAAAATAGTCCGTGTCCGGGACATTTTCACTTTGGTTTTGTACAGTCTGAGAAAGTGGAGGCTTGCCGTACTGATATAATATACAGCACATGGTCCAGACCTTGAGAAGCCCGTAAAGATCCATGTGGAATGATTTGATATAACGTTTGAGGATAAGATCACCCAGAACGGAAATGCACAACTATAATCATGAGGGATACACACCAGCGCATGCTGTGCTGTATATCTAAATTGCTATCATGAGGTTACAGCTGGTATGTTGTTAATTACAATATGCCGGTGAAGCATTGCAGAGGACATTGCACGGCTATCGGATGACTGTCAGATCTGCAGACATTCAGCACAGCTGGCTTGATTTACAGTCCACAAGATGACATGGATGCAACAAAGAGGGAGCTCCCGTTGGTTTGTCCTGTCTTGCAGTATTTAAATTAACTTCAGGGTTTCACTCTGTGTAACTGCACATTCATCATCACACTTGCACTTCCTGATTGGCGGCTCAGACTTGTATTGTGTTTGTGTTTGCTACTGAATACAAGATTTCCTCCACACACAACAACTCCATGACATGCAAACAATACGAGAAATTAGCTGTCTTTGGCTTTGAAACAGATGGTCTCTGACAAAAGTAACATTTAGTAGATTGCTATTTGACCTACATGTCATATTACAGTAGAGAGGGAGAAAATAAGCACCTGGCCAACTTCATGTTAATCCATTAATCCCTTTAATGTGAGAACTGGATTCCGTCCTAATGGGTGTTTGATAAGGCTTACGGCCGACATCACCGCTGAGTAACCGGCAGATACACAGCAGCAGTCGTTAGACTGACACCAACCTGTTGGTGGGTCGGCGGTCATGGAGGGTCTCACATGGCCCATCACTACTACAATTATAGTTAGACTTTAAATAAACACTAATCATAAAGTTTTAACTGAAAACTAATGTTTACTAAAAAGTCCTGCTTCACTGAATCATTTACTGCACGTTCAGTTTGATGTCCCGTGCAGATTTAGACAGGCGAGCAGTTACAGCTTTGACATGTCATATCATCCGTTATATATGTTGTAACAAATACTTCCCGTGATAAGAATCTCTCATATCGTCAATGTTCAGCTGTTGCTATATATTTGCCTTGCTTATTTATATCCTTTGCTCTCTTATATATGGAAATTGTTTACAACATCTGTTTATTCTGACTTCCAATAATGAATCCTGTTAGAATTGGTGTTTTTTTATAAGCCAACTTCATTGGTGTATCATGGTATTTGACATTATTTGGTATCAATGTCCCTCTCAGGATTAATTCACCATCAAGGCAAGGTTTACATTTCATTAAGTTCACGCTGACTTGTGACAAATCGGCAGCAGAAGTGGTTTTCCAAAGACAAAAGTAATTAAATCGATACTTGTTGCTTCTACTAAGACATCCATCCTGTTCATGAGACGTCTGTGAGTGCAGGTGCATGGACACTGTGTCACTAACATGAAGCAGCTCATGGAAAAACACCTTATTTGCTGAAGACGAAAGACACTTCGAAGCTAAAGGCAAACAAATGTCCTGATGTGTCTTCTGTCCTTTGAGATCATGAGATATAATCTGGAATGGGACTGGTCCCATCGTAGAATTCCTTCCAGTTAAACAGCATGTTGAGCTCAGTTGAGTGAGATGACCGTTCTCTTAGAGTTTGTTTTGCAGTAAATCACGGATGATTAGTGGTTTATCATGCTGCAGATGTGAGTCTGATTGGAAGGAAGTTGGGTTGGCACCAGTGTGACTGACTGTCGTGTGCACAGGTCATCACAATGAGTCAGTATGACTTGTCGAGCAGTGATGTCATGTTGGTGAGTGACCATTAAAGGACATGAATCATTTCCCTTCCTGTTTGCATAATGAGTATGCAATCTGCTGAGAAATGGTCGCGTTATTTCCTTGTCTCGTTTTGCTGTAAGATTCTGGACATCTTAAAGAAATACAAACCTAAATATTGAGGAAGTAGCCTGCTATTTCGTCTTTGCAAAAATAGAACATCTAAAATCTGTATTATGGTTCTGGGAATGGAAGAAATAGTTCCCCTTCATGTTTGTGTCTGTGCCATTAAAAGCTGCTGCATGTAGTGCAGACGTGTCAGAGAAAGCTAAGAGAGTCGTCTATTCTCAGACTCTATATGCACCCAGATAGCTATTATAAGGAACAGTGTTGTAAGGAAATGTGCTTTTTTACGGGTCTTGGGGTTTTCCCCTTTCATTTAGTCTGTTATTTCCTTTGACGAATACCTCAGTAGTGATTACTCCATAAAGATCTGGGACAGTTCCCATGGCTTTATTTTGAAGAGAGCAGATGAGACGTCTGTAATCACAGATCAAGTAAACGTGGTTGAGATGCAGAGCAGGACATTTGTTGCAGGAGATTTGCTGTCTTCACTTCGGCTGCTGGATGTGATGATAGTGCAGTTGGCTGACTTCTTAAACTACAACAATGTCACACGTTTCACATCTTTATTTAAAGCTGTTATTGGCCTTTGTTCCATAATTGATTAGCCGGGACAAGTTGGAAGTTCAAACACTGTCATCGTTGTTTACTATAGTTTGATGCTCAATGCTCAAGAGCTGCATGATATTGATATACAGGATCTCATTATTACAGGACAGAACAAAAATAATTATTTTGAATTATATGTTTTCATCAGCACCAATGTATATCATCACCTGGCACTCAGGGTTACACTCATCCCCATACAAACAAACCACACACGTTATCTGCTGTCATAACCCACCAGGCCTCTTTGAAGAATGAGAACGTCCACTCGCATCATTCACAGAGTGTCCAGCAGGGAGGACGATGAGTTGGACATCGGGGGAAAGGTTGTAATCTGTTTCTCCAAACTTGTGTTGATTTGTGTGTGGTTTGTGAGACTGGTGTCGCACTCTGGCTCGGTGCCACAAAGCCACTGTAGCTTAGCAAATGATAGAGGAGGAAATCCGTAGCAGACAGAGACGGTTAGATAGATAGTGCCCTCTGGAATGTTTTGAGGAGGGAGGGGTGGCACACAGGAAGTGGGGTTGGTTTTACCCAACGAGGTCTGTGTGGAATTTGGGGCACACATCAGGGCCCTCAGTGCCAGCTGATTCATTAGGGCACTTATGTGGCTTTCCCTCCAGGCGTTAGGATTGGAGAAGAATACATAGAAACTGGACTGTTGCTGTGTGACACAGTGTGTGTACAAACTCCAATGTAATAATGCTAAGAGACAAGCCACAGCCTCTGTGGCGAAGCTCATTTTCAATCAACATCCTCATGTTTTGATCCGTAAACATTGAGCCTGTCATCATAATCTTATTTTTAAATTCCTGCACAGCTTTTGTTTACTCATGTTTTAAGTGATAGATGTTCGTTTCCATGTGGGATGATGAGAGAACAGAGAGTCTCGAGGAATGAGGAGTTTACTTCAGGTTAAAAGGTGAAATCATTCGTGGGGATTTTTTTTAACCTGTTTCACAGCATTCTGGTTGTATTCTTCACTGTGAGTGCAGTTTCCACTAAACCCAAACCTGCCATTAAGCTTTTAGATGAGATTATCCCTGGAGCTTCTGCACCTCAGTTGTTCCGCCCATTGTTACTCCTTCATCAGCTGTCAGACTTGTTTGTATGGTTCGACTCCCAACACGCCCGCAATGTTTTGATCTTTTGAAACATCCAGGATGTACAAAATGAGTTCACTCTCCAAGAGAATATCACTGCAGGGTTTTTGCTTATCTGGT
>CAAKHC010002637.1:35125-46515 GCA_901007825.1 Macroramphosus scolopax
TAATGGTTTGTTTTGTGTTTATACCGTCTCGACTTCACTTCACGTGACGAAAAGTTTGAGCAACAGAGGCGACTGTGTACTGTAACTTTATCCCACAGCTGCAGTGAGTCAGATGTGCTTGATGACTTCTTGTCACGCTTCTTTCTCCTTTCAGTTTCCATCTGAGCTTTAAGAAAAGGAGAGGCCCTGGATAAGTAGTTGACAAGTAGTACAATTCTTCATAGGAATCCATAGTGTGATTTGCTTTTACATTTGTGATAGCATCCTTTCATCTTTCTTGTCACCTGTCAGAACTACCCGACAAGAACAACAAGAAATCCAGTTTCATCAACCTGCTCTGGCTTCTTCCATCTCCATCTCTCTCTGATCTCATATAAATCATAATTGGATACTTTGGAAAAGCACAATCTGATCCTTGAAGCACTTAATTCTCCTCTCACGCTGTGGGACAGAAGACCCAAACCAGCCTCTTCCAGTTCCTCCCCACTTTCAGACTCACGCTGTGCCTCTGAACGACTCTAATCTTCAGAGTGTTTTAAAAAGATTTATGATCTGTTTGTAAGATATTTGTAACCCTGTTTAACTCTGTAAATCTGTTTAATCCCCGAGATATTTCAAACACTAATTTGCATCGACCCTGCTGTTGAAAATGTACCAAAGAGACATCAGCTCGTGTGTTTGTGTGTCTTTAGCTGCAAGAGATGTAGGATTAGTTCAATGTGTGCGTGACCTTACTGCAATAATGTTACTTGCTGCAGGCGTGAATGAATTGAAATCAACACTGTTGTTGCAGCAGCAAATAAGGACTTTTCTGTATCGTAAACCTGAACTTAATAAAAAATGACAAAATCAGCTGTCTGGGAACAAATGGACAATAACTTTGGCAAGGTTTGTAAATATCATATAATAATTGATAGACATAGGCTGTGTTTCCTTTGCAGTAGTTTTATTTCATCATCATACACCTCTTCTCCTGTGTGTAACCGTCTTGTACTGTAATGCTTCCTTGCTTTATACAGTAAACTTTATTCCCCTTTTACAGGAGCTAGACCAAAATATTTCCCAGTAGAACTCCTAATGACCCTCTGTGTATTTATATGCACTTAAGAGACCGGTTGTAGTTGTCTTATCGTAGAAACCTGACTTTTCATCCATTACGTTATACAAATAAGGGATTAAAACCCAGCCTGTACGTCCAAGTGTGTCTCACATGGGCTTTACCTGGGTTAAGTGGGCTTGGACCAGCTTCAACTGGTCATGATGGACTCCGAGTGCGTTGATAAGTGGGTTGGTGTTGGGCCCCAGCAGAGTACACACAGCCTTGAAATGGGTTTTGCAAATATACATGGGTAATGTTTTTTCTTTTCCCTGCAGGGGTGTTGACGGGCGAAGTGTCTTGTCCGTGTCGCATGATGCTGCTGGCGAATCCGCAGAGCGGGAAAGGACAAGCGCTCACTTTCTACAACAACCACATCCAGGGGATGCTGAACGAGGCCGGAGTCTCACACACACTGGTCACCACCGGTGAGTTGGCACAAGATCTCAACGCTAGGCCTGCTCCATTATGTATCTTGACGATGTTGGTTAATATATAGGTTAATTAACACAACTTCTAATAGACTTTGGAAACATTTATAGAACTAGTGGAGGTTTTGTGACGTATGCACATCATTCTATACAGTGAAGCTCAAACACACAAATGTAGGAACCACAAGGAAGCTACATGTGACTTTAAATAAAAACTAAATGTACAATAATTAGATGAATAAACACTTGTTTTGCATTGTGGTGCAGACACCACCGAGGGCTGCTGACAGAATGCAGCACAATAATCATTATCTGGGGTTTCAATATTTTCAGAGGGCAAGAGTGTCATGAACTGCACGGCTCCACACACGTACTGCATAAGAACACAGCTTATTGCACACTGTTATTGAAGAGCCACACACAGTACAAACATTTTCCCTTTGAGAGATAAGCCAGTTCACACACACACACTCACTGACTGTGAAGGCTGCAGGATATCATGACGGTCAGTCCGTGCGCAGTCAGGTGTCCTTGAGCAGGATATTTAATCCCTTCCTGCAGCACGAGCTGAATTAACTGGTCACAATGAATAATTAAAACAAGATGTTAATCATGGGCATTTGTTGTTTTGTCGATTGAGTTGCTTTATTGCTTCACGTGCACATGATCAAGCAACCGCTGGATCACAGCAGACCACTTCTAGTTCCTTCTGAACTAATCTCGTCATCGTGCTGATATTACAATCTTATCTTGCAAACACAAAACAAAACAGAACCGAAACACATTTGTTTTTATTGTCAAGGTCTCGCTGACAGTCCCTCAGAAGTAAATACACACATACACACACACACACACACACACACACACACACAATCATGCATTACACACAGCCCAGCAGACTCCACAATAGCCACAACACCTCCTTCCATGCCCTTGCTTTTCTCTCTCTGTCCCAGACCATCTCCTCTAGTTTAAATCCTCTTCATGTGTTCATGCTGTCTCCATTATGCTGATCAACTGCCTCTGACCCATATGCATGCAGAGCTGTTACGTAAGAAAAATGTGTACACACAGTCCGACACACATATGGATAAAAGCACTTCCATGATAAACACACATTCATACGAAATCTACTTATTACACGTGATCCCGGGATTTCATTTGATTTATTCTTGTGTTTTTAATCATCACTTTAATCTTTACTGGGTGGTAGTAATTATACAGCGCAGTATAACACAGTCCACCATCCCATAGTATATCTTCACAGATGGATAACACGTCAGCAGATGTGCTATAGACGCTCTGGAGTTTTCCCATTCCTGTCATTTTCTTTCCACCCTGAGTCTGCGCTTGTTCATAAATCAGTGCAGTGTCAGATAACAGACAAAAAGAATGTGTTTCATCACACTGGGTGGTGCACAGAGACACAGAGAGGAAGGCTGACAGAAAGAGAAAACTGCTGTGAGGGAGAAACACAGAAATACACGAAAAACATTGTGCTGGAAAATCTGGGAAACACACAAAAAGAGCAGCTTTTGACATTTTAGACGTGTACTTTTTAACAAGTTAATCCCTGAAGACTATATAATGTTGGGTTTAATCCCTAAATCAACATCTATGAAAAAGCATGACTGCTGACAGGGACATTTGGACACACTCTCTTTGACTCATAGACTTCTGACATAAATCTTTCGCTCTAATCTCTAGTTTTAAGCCCTGAATGAGAATTAAACTTCTTTTATTTACATGCGGATTAGATGTTTTTCAATAATCCTAATTGTGCATGTATATATACACAGTTTGACTACAATTTGTAACTGTTTAACAGCTTTAAATCTTCTTCCTATTAATAGTATGTCATCAAGGCGTCCTCAGTAGAGTGTCAAACGCTAAAATGCTGCAGATGTTATTGTCAACATTTGAAGTCCTGCCAGCAGGAACCGTTCCTGACGACAGATGTTGAGGAGCTTTACACGTGAAGACGCTCCGATGTTCTCAGAACCCGGTTGGGTTTTTTCATTTTGGAAGTGATAAATAAATAAATAAATAGATTAAATATATAATAATCCCTGTCATCGCATACCGGGGAACAGCTTTGTTTGTCCTGAACACATTTTCTAATAAGTAGCCACTGTTCTTTGAGGGTTTCTAACTTGTGATGTTGTAAACGTGGAGTTAAGTCACTACTGATTTATTGAACTCTTTTAGCTCATCAGGTAAACACCTGAGCTTTAGATTCACTTCATAACTAATGAACTACAGCTAATTAATGGTTATTAATGGTTTACTCTGATTAGTTATTAACGCTGAGGAGGTAGTAACCACTTTTGCTGACAAATTAATGATTCTGAAAGAATTCTCATCATTCAGATTAAATCTAAATGATGGCTGAGCCAAGGCCGATGTACCGTAATGTATTTAAACAAATCTGCCCGATAATTTATCTCTACGTCCTTGTGTACGTGACCCGTTAAGCTACAATCTGACAGAAGTTTGCTGGAAGGTTTTAGTAAACAGTCAAATGGAACTAACACAGTTTGACGGACACATTACCAGTTAAAATTTGTTTTTATGTATATTTGTCTGGAAGTCTCTTGCACGAGGAGGCTAACCGAACTGGACGGACACATTATTGGATTGTTGGCTGTTTGGCAGCTGTGGGCACTGCTAGGGGTGGAGGATGGGTGGAGGATGACTGCACCGCTGGGAGCGCTCCACTGAAGGGAGACGGAGTGTGTGCTTTGTATGAGGGATAGTGTGCTTCACATGTCGTTGTGGCAGTGAAGATGGCACACTGATTCCTCTGCGGCAGTCTCCCGCGCTCCTCAGGCATTCGAGGATGTCTGTCAGACAGCATTAATTAAACAACAGCTACATGCTCGTCCTCTGCGCAATATCGCTGACAAATATTTACCCGACTAGAGAGATCCCCTGCACCACTCTGTGCTGCTCATCTTTATTTCTCTTTCCATCTTTCTTTCATCCTCAGCTCTTGTACATTTTAGGTTACATTTCTTGTGGAAGGATACCAGACAAAAATCCACAGCAGTGGTGTGAATGTTCCAGTCTGGCTGTCGTACCTGATCAGTTTAACTTTGTAGCAAGGCTGCAGCATCAGAGCACAATGTCTTTATTTATTTTAACTTGCTACGGAACACTTCACTCCAGCTATGACCAGCAGCATCAAAACTACACAAGTAGTTCTGAAAAGGTGTTAGGACACTGGGTGATCGCATCCTCCTTTGGTAATGTTGGTGTTTTGCAGAGTGGATGAATATTAGAGTAAAAGGAAGGAGAGACTATTTTGCAGTAAATATATTAAAACTAAAATAAGACTTCCCATGTGTGTTGAGGGCTGGAGAGTGAGGTTGTTCAAACATGTACACAAGTTTGAATGGCCTGCCAGTGCACACGGCTGGCCAGCGTCATTCTGCCGATTCAAACGTGCCAAAAACAGCCAGTCCAGGTCTGCTGCAGAGGTGGTAATGTAACCGGTTGGATTCTGCTCTGCGTTGTGTTGTAGCTTGTATAAATTGTGACCCACACAGCTGCACCTTTGATCGGCATTTATTCCTGTAACATATATTCATGTGGATCATCTCCCTCCTCATCCGCAGGTGACAGAGAAAGGGCACGCTACTTAACGTAAAATAAACAACTAATTAAACAGGGATAGCTTAGCCTCCTATTGGGGACCCGGCACAAATTATAAATTATCCACCCTGCTAAAACAGAAATTTTCTAACAATAAAATCAAACAATCAAAAACAATTACACACCTGTAACATATATTCATGTGGATCATCTCCCTCCTATAAAGAATAAAGAAGAAAACGCTAAATAAACATAACGAATACATAGCACGTGACTGAAATAAAATACACGAAAATAGACAAAATATGATCACAATACATAAAGGAAAGTGTAAGAAAAGACTTAATATACAAAATTAAAGTTATAAAATAAGTGGATGACAACATAAAAATGAGATACATAGATAATGAAGAGAGAGGATAAAAAGATGACATACCTCATCCGCAGGTGACAGAGAAAGGGATGAGGTGAAGGGGACAGGAAGTATAGTAGAGTTACGGAAGAAGAAGAAGAAGAAGAAAAAGAAGAAGAAAAAGAAGAAGAAGAAGAAAAAAAATAATAAAGAGAAGGAGATGATCTTGTACACATATTTACATGGTGCATAATAAATAAAATAAAAACATCTTTGTGTAATTATAAAATAAAAAAGGAAATGTATAATGAATAAAATAAACACTGTTACAGTAACACACTCAGCCCACAGTTTATTTTAGTTACATCGAAGGACGCAAACATTATCTTGTCTGGAAAAATCTGGGGACGCAGAAAGAAACTTTCAAGCAAAAAAAGAAAATCCTCCCATTGCCACCTCAGGTGCTCCCGAATGTGTCTGAGAACGAGGTTGTGAGGTTGTCTGTGTGTTTATGTGTATGAACGTACAAATCTGTTCTTGTGTGTCTACACCCTCAGGCACCTCCTGACAGCTGACTATGCTGTCACCATGTTAAACACACACATACACACACACACACACAGCAGGCAGTGCTGTGTAGCTGTCATCACCTGCTGTCATTGCGGTGGAGGAGCACTGCAGCTATTTGACTGCTGTTTGCAGAGAGCATGTGTGCCAGCAGGGTGGAGGTTCCTCTGGAGCTAGTGGGGCGATAGTGCACCGAACATGCACTTAAACTTTTGGGCTTTTACATTTCACTGATTTGACTACAGAAAGCTATTTTCGTTATCCATTAAATGTCACATCCTTTCACCTTTTGTCTTGATAGTGTCACAGGCTCATGAATCAAATGCTCTATGTACATTGAAAGTCACTGTGATTATTCCTCCTGTACAGACGAGCATGAAGAGATCCTCTCCCAGTACGACCACACTGTGAGAGACGGTGGTCACGTTTGAACAGATAGTTAAACAGTAAAAGCCCCCAGTAGTCTGCTTCATTTATGTGCTCTAATCTCTTTGCTGTAGCTCAGTAAGGAAACAGACTTAAGATATTTTCAGACTTAAACATGGAACCGAAACCCCACTGTTTGACCAACCAGGACTGTGGATTTCACTTTCCATCATTATTTTACAGTACTTTGTAGTTTCAATGGAAATGGATATCATGCAGACAGAAGAAGGATCACAGTGACCACTGACTCTTTTAATGAACATGTGAGACACGCATGCAACACTAACAAAAACGCAATGATGGAGTCTGTTTAGGTAAAAACGATTCAAGAGGGTGATAGTGCTGCTTTTTCCTCTCCTCTCCTCTCCTCTCCTCTCCTCTCCTCTCCTCTCCTCTTCCTCTCCCTGTGACTTATCTTCATCCCTCAATCAGCGATGTTGCTCTCTGTCTCCTCCCCACACTTGTTCGTCTTGCCAGTATCAGTTTAACTGCAGAGTTGGATACTACAGTAATTCCCCCCACTGCAGTGTTCCCGTTCTGCTTTGTTAGTGATTAGGGACCTTCAATCCTTTTAGTTTACAGCCTCTGCATAGATAAGGAAATGCGATGTGACTGGACTGATGAGGAGAATCGATTCCTTTGTTCTGCAGGGTTTAGTGAAGAGAGGACTAGAAATCAGATCCCTCCCAACGGCCTTTTTGTGTTTTGTAAGGGATAACATTACTGCTCTTTTAGGTGAAGACGTGGGGACAATTGCAGGGTTACAGGGCAGAACAAGGCAGTTACATCCTAGAGATAGAAAAAGAGGACAACTTGTTTTCAGGTCCCTGCAGCACAAAGGTCTGAATGATGTCAATTTCAATTTAAATGTCATGTGTAGAAGGGCCCTCTGTACAGTGCAGACATTCACCAGGCCAATGTCGTTCTTCATTACGTTAAACTGATCAGCGAAATATGTTATAGGTTCATCCTTGTCCCTTGCATGCTGCACCTCTCCACCAAGTTCTATTTTTACAATTTGTTTTGAAGACTATCTTAAAAAGTTTCCCTTTTTGTCGTCCACCTAACAAACCGCTCGGACTCCAAAGGCCAGACCTCATCAGATTATTCAGTCCTGGATTAATCTAACGAAGTGCTGCTGGGTAATTAAGTTGTTCTAATCTAATTGTTAGTGGAATCCACGCTTTAATCAAGACCACATATCAGCTTTCCTTCCCATTGAGATGCTTTGATTTGAGAACTGATGAGTTAATTTAGATAGAACCTGGATATGTGTGTAAATTGATCACTTATCTATTCAGGTTGTAGTTCCGCCAGCACATCGATGAAATAACTGCAGTGTACAAACATCTGTTGGAGCATCTGTAACACTTCTATGACCTCTGACGCCCTGAGAAGGGAAGCTGACAAGACAAATCTGTCTTCAACCAATCAGAGTACAGCCCTCTCTAGATCTCTCCCACAAGGGAAACACTACTATATGACAACACAATTCATATTTCTGTGTGTGTGTTTTGTAGAGCGGCAGAACCACGCAAGGGAACTGGTGAGAGAGGCGGACCTGTCGCAGTGGGACGCTCTCGTCATCATGTCAGGAGATGGACTTCTGTTTGAGGTAAAGAGAGACGCCTACAGATGTGCACTATACTCCCATGCAAGCACACACACTGTGTGGCTTCACACCAGTGAAGGACAGTAAAGATAACAACAACTCATCTGAGATTAGAGATCAAATCAGGAGATTTAGTAGATAATGAACAATATGATCTTGTTTGCTAACAGTGTCTAAGTTCTTTTAGTGGAGATTTTACTGATGAGATACACTGACAAGTTCACACTTTCTACCTGTTTCGCTCATTACATCAGTGTTTTCTGTGTCTACCAGGTGATCAATGGTCTCCTGGAGAGATCAGACTGGGAGGAGGCCATCCAGACCCCGCTTGGTATACTTCCTGGAGGCTCTGGAAACGCCTTGGCTGCATCCGTACACCACTACTCTGGGTGAGCCACATGCAGATTCAAATATAAAAAACAACTAATCATCCGCGCTGTGGCGTAGCCTCTGAAATATGGCTTCATTCTAGCGTTGTCGTGACTATCCCATAACGTACACCACCACAGAAACCAGTCTAACCAGTAAGGTAGCATACTGATTCTGCCCACATCATTCTGGCAGTGCTGAGAGTTTCATCCACGTGCAGGGAGTGTGTGCAACCTGCGTGCAGACAAGTCCGGTCAAAATCCCATTATGTAATGGTTTGATTCAGCCAAACCTTTTTTTTATTTATGACTGTGCTCCATAAATTCCGGTTCATCCACCGTCAGGCAGAGTTACCTGAGCGACATGAAAGACAGGAGCAGAAACTCATGTAGCTGTCAGGAAAGTCTGTCTGTTTATTTAGAAATGCAGCGTTTCAGACTGCAACACAATAACATTACAGTTAACTGTTACCACATGGAATGGTCATAATCACTTAACACTTCAATGATATAACGCTTGTGTAATAGCAGGTGTTGTTGCCCACTCCAGGTGCACCGACTGGGTTACGATGTTATTAATTCATTACGTGTAGTCTTCGTTACTCTCATTGTAGATAGAGTGACCCATTGAGAACTGACCATCAGGCACATTAAGGCTCTGCCTTCTGCTGCTCTTCAATGTAAGAAGCACTCATCTCATCCCAATGAATTATTCATGATTTGCTCATTGGAGTGATGCCTGGAGTTTGTTCAACTAGAAGAAAAGAGAGAAAATATGAACCATCAGTGCTTCTCATACGTTGGATTATCTGCGGTAGGCTGCCACAATGTCAAGACGGACCAACTCGTAATGATCACATATTGATTTTGTCTTTTAAAACGGGCAGGTTGTTTTGGTTTAACAGCTAACACCTTACTCTTGTCCTGCTCTCGCTGTGTGTTCACACACACATTGACAACAGACTTGTCTGTGAGCACGCTTGTGTGATACAAGCGCACAGAACAGTATCTCTGAGGAAGAGTCCCATCCCTGCAGGGGATCATTGCACAAATGTGTTCCTGTGAGGAAGCGCGGTCGAATGGAGAAACTGATATGTATGGTGACCTGTACTGCTGAACTACTGTCAGCTGAAGTTTATTATTAACAACAATATGTAGTCTTTGTTCACCTGCATGGTAAAAAATGCCAAATGATCTTATGTTTGACAGATTGTGAAGTGGTATCTCGCCAGAATGTAGTTTCTTTGTAGTTTTTATTCAAACCACGGTCTCCCAGTTAAAATCCCACTTCCTAAAGCCGTTCTGTCAGGAAGCCTTCAAAGCTAACTTCTATCAAAAGCTGGTTAGGGACAGATTCTATCAGAGTGTGAATACGCAAATCAGAATAATGTCATTTTCATGCCCCGCTGCCAGTTTATATTGTATGCAAATTAATATTAGTAGGAGGTCCGAGAATATGATTGGAAGTTGGCAGTAATTATTTAACATTCAATGCCCACAGTGGCAGTGCTAACATGCTAAAGGTTAGTTGTAGTGTATTTGGTGTGTGTATATACTTTGATCCCCATCTTAATTTAGCATGTTAGCTTGTTGGCACTAAACACAAGTGGAGGTACGTGTGTTGGTAATGTCCAGCAGATACTGAGTTATAAACCAATGTTTCAAATTGTGATCTGTCCCAGGAAGAGATGAGAGATACTTCACAAGATATAAGTTTTACCATCTTTTTTTAAATTCATCCCCTCAACTGCACCAATCACCTTCTCATCAAACAATGGCCTTCCAACCAGAGCGGCAGCAACAATGGGAGGAAGGGACCAGACTCTGTATTGTTTCTCTCCTCACTCACTCCCGCGGTATCCAGAATCTCTCTCTGTCTCTCTCTCTCTCCCTCCCTCCCTCTCTCTCTGCTTGCTGCAGGCTGTCCTGCCGTGGCCCTGGCCAAAATATATTTGGTATTATTCCCAGCTGAATGTAGGGTTCACTGAGGCTACGTGCTGTGGATCAGACGTGTGACAGCTAGAAGGTATCTGGTTTTATACAATGCAGTGAACAGGTTTGCTGAGTGAGGTTTTGATTTGTTTCTGTACACGAATATAATGAGCAGCAACTGGAACATCACCTGTGAGGCTGAACGCTGGGGGGTCGCCCTTCTCTGGCAGTTCGCACATACTGCATGCAAATCTGACCAGAGACAGATGGGTTCTGATCTTCTCTAATCTGTATATGGTCTTAAAACTTGCATTCAAGTAAAGACACACTACTAGCAAATATATTTGAAGTACTCACTATGCAGAGATATAGCCCCATTGACTGATATCGTTTAAGGTAACATACACTTTATTTGACCCTGCAGGGAAATTTGTCAGTTCCGAACAAGAAGCACATGGTGAAGCAACACATCACTATAGACAGATAGAACATAAACCAGGAACTAACTTTAGGAATTCATTTGTTTTCAAGTTTCCTCTAACCTTTCTCTGAACAGTTCTTTCAATGAAACCGAAAGATATAAGATATGATAAGTTTGGATGGTTTAATCTTAAACAAGGTTCTTTTGTTTCAGAGCTCTTTGATTTAGAGCAAAACTCCAATGAAGTACAACTGGTACGATCTGAGTCTCAACCAGCGATTACGTACTGATTCCTTGACCTTTCCAGCAGACGATGACTAGACAGAACAAAGCAGTGGAAACGTAGATGAGACTACTTGCTGAATAAATTGTGGATGATAAATATGGATGTTTCTGCAGGGCCACAGCCACAAGGCTCCACTGAGACGTCCAGTCATCGGCGTTATTGGCTGTGTGTGTGTGTGTGTGTGTGTGTGTGTGTGTGTGTGTGTGTGTGAGTGAGTGTGTGTGTGTCATCATGACCTTCCAACCCTCGCCTCCATCCTTCCAGATGGGGTTGTCTTTGTTGTCTCAGTGGCCTATAATGCCTTA
>CAAKHC010002637.1:52572-67723 GCA_901007825.1 Macroramphosus scolopax
GCGATGGAGGCGATGGAGGCGATGGAGGCGATGGAGGAGGGGGGGGGGGAGGGGGGGGAGGGAGGGGGGGGGGGGGGGGGGGGGGGGGGAGGGGGGGGGGTGGGGGGGGGGGGGGGGGGGGGGGGGGGGGGGGGGGGGGGGGGGGGGGGGGGGGGGGGGGGGGGGGTTAATGGAAGCGCAAAGAAAATACCATCATTCATAACCTTTTTTTAATCCGCAAGTCTCTTTAAAACGCAGTGAGTCTCGGCTCATGCCTCTCATCTTCTCACAATGGCACAGTGTGCTCTCATACAGAAAAACACTTCAGCATCAAGGTTCTTTGTTCAAGTAAAATAGCAGACAGCCGCTGCTCATTCTGTCATTCACTTTCAATCACAAGCACGAGGGGGTTCGTCTGCCCTGTAGAATCATCACCACCATAGTACAAGAAGAATTATATGACCTTGAGAAGAGGAACATTTTCGGATGGGATGCAGTTATTTTAAAACAATGTAAACAAACACTTATCAGATGTCCCAAGGAAGCACAATTGGACCCGAAGGTGAATTTCACTTTCACAGTAAATTACAGCACAATGTGGCAGCAGGCAGGAGTTCGGTTAGTTTGTTAGCTTGCTGAATAAAAACCCTGATTCTTTTCATCCAGATAGAATATAGGTGTGAAAAAAAAAGGAGGAAAAAGGAGTGCTGTAATTTATGTATTTTTCCTCATCAGTAGGGTCAGCAGTCGCCTTCATGGGATAAGGAGCTTGGAGTCCGAGAACATGATAAATCAATAATCAAGCAGGATAATCATATCAGCAAACTGTGGCACCGCGCTCGTATTCTGATGTGATTAAACTCTGCAGGTGCAGTTTGGAGAGAAAGATCAGAATATCAGAACTATTCAGGAGGGAAACTAGAGCAGTGGTTTCATCGTGTATCCAGGCCTGTATTTGTGAATGTCTAAAGCGTGACACAAGCAGTTCTGTATGCAACGGTATGAGATCTTTAAGAACATTTCAAGTAAGGCAACATGTTGAAATGAGTTGGCGGGGTGGATGTTCTCTCTGTCTGTTCTTTAAATAGTGTTTGCAGTGATGTGGGTTCAGCGTCGTGAAGTCTGGAAGGAGAAGTGGAGCACTGCGAGGAAATGGAGCCTCTGTGAGTTTAATGACCTCAAACGCATCAGAACACAAGTTCAAATTTGGAGTTCAATCAAACGACTTTGCTATCTACTACAAAAGGTGACTGGAACTTTTGTATGTAGAAGCGGCAAGCTTTCATTAGAGCGCAGACTCCTCGGCTTGCTGGCTGGCTTCTGCACACAAACAGCGACAGCAGTGGGACCTCCGGAGGGGATCTGTAAGTAAACTTTGTCACTCTGTGTTTGCTGCGTGGTTCAGTGTGAGAAGCTGGCGGAGGGAAATACCAGCGAGTATAGTGGAGTAAGTGGTGAAGCTGTTGTGGTTGGCAGTTTAACTGACATTCAGTTTGTTCTACTTGAATATTTGTGTGTTTGTGTTTGTCCAAGAAGAGAGAATTTGGCAGAAAGCATACAACCAGTCATTTCTATTTAAAAAGCGTCTTCCTGGCGGGTGTCCCCTCTCCCGGGACCAGATTGTCTGTTTGTTGTAGTGCAGGATGGTACAGTGATCGTGTCAGTAGTGCTACAGATAGCCGCAGGTGACCCAACAGCCAGGAAAGCTGAGCTGTGTTTGACCTACAGCGACCAGGAGTCCGAGAGACGTTCGCCAGACTGGCTGAGATGGCAGAGTGGTTATCCAGCGACTCTCCACCCATACGGTGGAGGCTGTTGGAGGCTAGGTGGGTTCATGGCACTGATTTTTCATCTCATTCAGTCTGTTATGCTTTCACGCCACCGCCAAGTCAAAGTCCTGGTGAGACTTTAGAGAGAAACTCCTGACTGACTGCCTGCAGCTGCAGCTGCATGTGTTTGCCTACGTAAAGCGTCCATGACAGATGAAGGTGTCTACGTGACAGAGTAGCTCCCATTGGTTGGTAGAACTGGGAGAGTGCAGGTGGGGTCCACCTCTCTTTATGCATTGCACACATCTTCAGGGAAACTGAAGGAGAACAAAGACATTATATCAAGTCGCATCCAAAACAGACCTTCTCACTGTCCTTATGAAACATGATCTTCTCCTGTAGTCGTTAGATTCAGAGGAATTACAAAAAGAATGCAGAGTGTTGTCGAGTTAGGAGAGCTTGGGGTAGTAATGACTAATAGATGGAGGCAGAGGACGAACATGTGGGGCAGTGCTGGCGGCAAAGTGCAGCTCTGGACAAGTATAGGTTCCTCTGCAGCTTGAGGCGGATGAAAAGGTAGAAGAGGAGGAGGGGAAAGAAGGGTACAGTGCAGAGGTGTGTTGGGGAACGGCGGGGAGGCACTTACTTGTCCTCAGTCTGGTCAATAATGGCAGCGTTTGCTAGTGCAGCTCGGTACTGCAGCAGCACACATCGAACACTCTTCACAAACCCCTTGGAAAGCGGGAAGAGGGGGAAACCGATGTCCGGGTAGCCGCTGCCTTCTGGGAGGAAACTTCGGTAGCTCTTTCTCCGTTTCTTTGGTCGCACTACTGGCTGGCTCCCTGTGGAACATACCCCTCCTTCACCGATTGTGACAGAACCTGATTCTGACATCCCGCCACGGACTACAGAACCAAGGACTGAAGTGCTACTCCTGTTTTCTCCAGTCAGAGATGACAGCCCCTGGGTGCTGTCGCAGTCTGAGCTCTGGCTCAGCTCCTGCTGAGAGGCTGCTGTCGTGGAGGGGCTCAATCCTGAATCCTCCAGCTCCTCTTCCATAATACTGGTTACGCCTGTGAATCCCTCCTCCCCGGGCTTCCTGGGGCTGCTGTGGGCCACCGCCACTGGCCCCGTTCCAAGAGGCAGCTGCTCCTCCAGAGGCTCCACAGACGAAGGCCGGTCTTTTGAGTGCTGAGCCCTGGAGGACGCGTGTGCTGAGTGACACTTCTCAGCGGCTTCGTTCAGCTCAAGCCACACCTCCAGGCGGTGGACTAGCCGCCAGCCGCTAGATACAAAGTGCTTCTGGATCTCCTGTTTGAAAACGTCTATTGGGTTCTGGAGGAGCTGCGTCATGGACTGGACCATTTTAATCAGGGCCATCTCGTTGTAGCACCGGCTGTTCTCATATCCTTCCTGTAGGCCTCGGTCACTGTCGAAGCCAGCCTCATTATAGTAAGGCTCGTTGACAAGGATAAGACCTGCAGGACAAGTACACATACACATGACATCAACAGCTGAACGGCTGAGTAAAAAACAGGCTATTAATTTCATACATCTCTAGTAATAGTAGGAGAAAAGATACGTGAAACTAGCGAATCTGAACAGCTTCCAACATTCCACACAGATCAGAGGAGAGAATTTAAAAGAAGAATCATGTCAAACATGCAGTATCTGTCTGTTAAGAGTGTTTCCATAACTAGATAGAATTTTAACCAAGCTCTGGTCAGGAGATGAGGAGATGCACCTCTATGAATATAGCACTGATCGGCAAATACATATTTTAATCGTTTAAGTCTGAGAAAGGGACCTACTGATTATATTAGTCAATTAAAATCTGTGTGACAGGCGGGACTGCAGATATGTTTTATGGAGGTGGTGTACGGTCTGTAAACACTGCACCCCTGAGCAAACAACAACATGAATAAAACATTTGGTGCTGCAGAGGAGCAGTGACGAGGATTCTGAATGTGTGTGTGTGTGTGTGTGTGTGTGTGTGTGTGTGTGTACTAACCTTGTATGGAGATGAGGACTTGCAGCAGACTGGACTTGCTGGTCCATCTCTCAGTGCCCTGTTGACCAAATCACCACAAAAGTTAATCAGCCCCTTTTTTTCCCAAGAAAAGCAAAGACATGAGATGACATTGAACTGCAGACAGGTTAAAAAAGCTGAGTTTGGAGGGATTGTTAAAGCTAAAGCATTGACCAAATCTTAAGATTGTCCAAAACCAACAATCTAAAGCTAATGTATATCCTCAGCTGCAGACAATACGATTAACAAGATCGTTCCGGTCTCATACCTGAACCTACATCAATCTGTAAAACAGCACTCACTTTTCCAATCCAGGTGCCCAGCAGACTGACGCAGACTTTGCCGTTGTCGTAGAGGTTTGGATTGAGGCGGCCGCTGCACTGAGACAGGTAGCGAAACAGAGGCGGCACAGCCGGGTAGATGTTGGGAAGCTGAATGTCAAACAGGAACAAACCGTCCTCGTAGGGCGTACGAGTCGGCCCTTTGATCAGTGCTGAGAACAGGTCCTGTGTAGGAGAAAGCAAAGAACTCCATGACTTGGAATGGAATTCACTGAAAGTAACAGAGGCTGCTGAAGGTATTAAATGTCAATTTTTTATACATTATTTAAAAATACTATTTTCAGCGTAACTCAAATAGTACTGGAGGACTGACAACTTCTACCATCAGCTGCTACTGATGAACCCTTTAATATTAATACTCTGTTTCTTTAATGTAGAGGATCTATTTCTCCTTTATCTTCCTCCTGGTGCTCTGAAGGTTGAGAACATGAAATCATAAAAAGTGTGTGTGTGTCTGCATGACTAACAGTTCTGTGCTTTGAATCCGATCACACATGCGACGCTCTTAAAGTCTTCGTTTAACCTCAGTGGTCAATTTGTCCGTTCACATTAATGACCGTTAACTCACCATTCGATCTTCAAAGGTTTTGACCATGATACCGTCGGGCAGTGACGTCGCTAGCAGAGCCATTTCCTTCCTCACTGTGCTGAAGAACTTCTTAGCCTCCGCTGGCTGAAATTCCATTTTCTTAAATGAGTGCGTGTCTGCAGCGGAGAAGAAACACTGATGATTGATTTGCGATGCTAAAGTACGTGTGTGTCGGTGACAGAAAGTATGATAAGAGAGTGGAAGTGGCCGGCAGCTCCTGTCAGTCACAGTATTGAAGAAATGGGTGATTTTGTTTTAATGGACGAGTCAATTTAAAGACAGAAAACTTGAGTTTGACTAATCTAGTGGGATCATTCTAGCCATCTTTAATATATGTATAAGCTCCAACACAATGCAGACAAGTGGGGAGATGAGCCATTCAGATGAGCTATTGGGATCGTCTGATTGTGTTTTCACTCAATTAAAGAACATAACGCCTGCAAATATCTCTCAGGAAGTATGTGACAGACGACGAAAAACAAAGAAAAAGGGAAACTAGGGAACCAATGGGAGGAAAGGAATACATGCAGCGATGAAATTAATAGAAGGAAGACGAGAAGGGAACATTTCTCACCTGGGGCCCACTCCAGCACAGAGAACACCTCGCCCTTGGCACTGGTAAAGGTGACGCCGGGTTTGCCGCCGCTCTGCTGGCACAGTACAGGCGTGTCACTGAGAAACTCACTGGGCCAATCTTGTCCACCCACTGGAGTCTGGGGCTCCTGCGGGGGCTTTTCTTCACCGACTCTCTCCACCTGAACCGAAACAAACCAGAAGGCAGGAAACATTAGATGACACGATAAATCTTACTCTTTGTTCCCCTGGACGACACCGGCTGATTTGTGATCTACTCTCAAGATGTAAAAGAAGCAGGGAAATAAATGGATCATTGGTGGGGGAGAGTGATCAGCACATTAAACCATGTAACAATATAAATGGTGATGTAAATTCATACATAATACATACATACATACAAATTCTTATCATTGAACTGAGAAGAGGAATAGTACCAGTATATCATGGACGATACAATATGGCACTGCACTTTGTCATCAACATTGATGACAAAGTCTGCTGCCTTGTTCATTTATTTAACAGAATAACGTACCTCTGTTCCTGCTCCTGCACTCCCCCCTGCTTCCACCACGGCCTCCATCTTCTCCTCCTCCACAATGGCAACGTTATCCAGCGTCTTCCTCAGGTTCTCTTGCAGCTTCTTGATGTCATCCAGGAAGCGTTTCTCCTTGGTCGGTTTCTCGGGGGCTGTTGGTGTCACTGAGCTCGCTACATTAGCTGCGGAAGCTGGCTCAGCGGAGGTCGGGGACGTCGGAGAGCCACCGGTCCAGAGCTGCTCCACGGTCATGTTCTTCAGGCTCTCCAGGATCTTCAGGGCCTCTTTCAACTCCCTGAAGCCTCGAGAGGCACCGTCCTTACTGGGCTTCTCTGCGCCATTCACGGCTCCTCCTGACGTGGTTCCTAAGCAGATTAAATGTAGTCGTGTAAAAAGAGATGTCAAACAAGACAGAGGTGCTACTTTTTGTTATGTTGGTCCAGAGGTAAAAAGGGAGATTACTATACATACTGTATTAACACACTAACGTTAGTGAAAGGAACAATACAAATATTCCAAAAAGCAGGCGCCCCACCTCCACCGGCAGTAGGACTCGCCACAGCCACAGACGTCTCCCCCTCGTCTCCAGGGGCCGCTTTAGTGGGACTGGTGACCACTGCTTTGCTGCTGTCTTGGGGGGGAATGATGAACATCATGGAGCCAGTGGGCGTGGGGGTCGCCGTTTCTGTGACATTTGCATTATTGATGTGGCTGTCGTCCTCGGTGGTGAGGCCATTGTCTGTCTCCCAGCTGTCACTCTCATCCTCCCACTCCTCGGTGGACAGGACGCTGCTCGTCTCCTCCACAGAGTCGTAGTCCGTCTCCTCAATCTCAGACTCAACGTTGTACAGATGCTGCGTGTGTTTATAGGAAGACTATTAGCAACTATTTCGGTTGCAGTTGCAGAGATTTTCAGAAATTAGGTTGTTTCATCATGGAAATCTAACCTGCGGCAGGACGATGGTCATGGAGTTGTCCGCCCACACCACCTCCACTTTGCTGCTCACATCCACTCTGGATACCTGGCCTACTGATGTCTGAGGGCGGGAGGGGATGTTGACACAATTATAACCAACAACCTAGAATACTCACAGCTTTTATTTTAAATCCTGATAAGACAAAAGCTGCAATGATTATTACACCACAATGTGATAGAGTTAGATGAGGAGAAGATACTGATGATATACAATTCTAACTCTAATTGTGTTCTAATGGACTATTAATCTGAGTTGGGCATTAGAGGAAAAGGTCCTCCAAATTTCGTAGGAGTTATTCTCTGATTAATGTGCTGACTGGCTGAGATCAGCTTCCTTTCAATCCACGACTAAAAGAGCAAAATACTATAAACACAAGCTTCTTTACAGATACAACACCTCATTTTCACAGTCGTTCTGTCCGTCCTCTGAGTTCCATATCCTGATGACAATGTCGGTGGTGCGGAAGTGGAAATCTGGGTGATCTGCAATGTCGTAGACGCTGACATCCTCCTCAACACCATTCACCTGGATTAAAGCAGGTATGATGAATGAGAGTGAGATGGCGATACGGTTCCCACAGATGGCTTCCTCACTGTCTTCCCTTCATTATACAAACATTTTATTTGTTCCCTCTCACAAACTGACACATAATTGTGTACACTCATTAGGTGTTTTTTCCCTGTGCTTGACTTCCAGACTAACCTCCACGTCGTCACTGGTGGAGTTGAGTTTGATCCACTTAACAACACATGTTCTGCCCTTGTGATCACCAGACTGGATCACACCATACACTCCCGGGTCCTCGAGGGCTTGGGCTGCAGTGAGGACACAAATAGCTTAGAGAGCAAAACAGTCTAAAACAGTGCTAGTCTAAAACAGTGAAAGGGAAAACAGCTAACGAATTTAAAAAAAAAAGCGAATCATTAAAAAAGATTCAATTAATATTTCTTACGTCGCTTGTCTACAACAAAGTCCCCGGGGCAAAACTCATGGCTGTCGAGGTGCTGGATGGGGATAAGGTCGTTTGATCGGATCCCCTTCTCCACCCGCCCGTCCTTCCACATCACATCTGCTGTGGTCTTCGTGGATACAACTTCCACTGCCACGCTGCAAAAAAGATGCATCTCGAAGTGAAAAACACAAACAACAAGTGTGGTATTGTTGTGATGTGTCTGAGGATAGGACACCGTGTGTGTACAGTCAAGCTCATGTGTCCATGAAGAACAGATCAACACAGCAAGTTAGGAGAAGGATTGGAGAGAGAAACAAGCAACAGGGAGGGCTTGTTAATATGTAGGAAGAATCAGACCTATCAGCGCTATATTTATCAAATGTCACAACACAAGAAAGAGTCACTGGTCACTTTAACAAAGTCCCTACAGTGGTCTGATGTGTCTGAATCTCCACCAGCCATCAGATAGAAGAGCTGGTAGTAGGAAACGAAGAGGACATGGACAACAAAGAAATGGACTGGTGATGAACTGTAGAGTACTTGTTACAATTGATGTGCTTCCTGCCACTTAACAGCAGTGATGCCGCAGCGTTAAGTAGAGGTGTCAAGTGTGGGCTGCACTTGCTCGCTGTTGATGCTAGTTGGCAGCAGAGACTTGAATCCTGGACAACAACCCTCTGGCTGCTGTCAGTGTTTCTGCTTGTTGACTCCACAGGAAGTCAAACCTTCCTGCAGAAACAGCTTGTCACAGTGTGTCTGACAACTTAAGCCAAACTATCTGCGTTTTCTTTATGACTGAAGTGAATTTAACCCTTTGTTTGAGCTGATATTCATTTGCATTGTATTGATGTGGTGAAAACATATCAAGACAAAAAAGAAATGCTGAGAAGAATAGGAGAAGACAATATCCCAGTTGTTTTATGCTTCATGATTAACCCACCTGTCCCCTGGCTTAAGTTCACGGGAAAACTTGGTCCTCTTCTTCTTGTGCTTCCTCTTCAGGTTGCGGATCGAGAGCGGGATGCTCTTCTTGCGGTTGGTTCCCAGGCCGCCACTCTGAGAGGAAGCCGTGGAGCTGGCTGACGACGTCAGAGAGCTGCAGACAGGTTAGAGTTGCAGTTAGTTATCCACGATTTTACAGATTTAACTCCTTAGATAGCAGTGACCCATGTAGTCAGGATCATAGCTGCACCACAAACTGAAGAATATGTACAGTGAGGTAAAACAGAACTCTGCTTAGTTCCCAATCTGAGGTTCATGCACATGAAGAATCGTGCAACTGCATTATATTATGACATTTGGTTGAAATGACTAAAACAGCTTCTGCTTCCACCGTGACATTGTGCAAGGATATCTTTATGTCACTGTATGAGCCTTTTTCAAATATAACCAAACCTGAACTGACACAGTCTTAATTAAACCCAAAGCTTATCAGATTTCATCATTAAGTATTTGTTGCTTTTGCATTTCACCTGACAGTTACAGAACAAATATATCCGAGTTCTTCTACTTCACAGACAAACACCATTGAGTTTCTAAAAGTAAGCACCCGACCCATAGAATCCTACTACACCTGGTATCGTCTGTGTCTTCTGCAGCCTCGTCGTCAGCATCCTGCTCCCCGTGTTCAGCAGAGGTGTCGTTAGTGTTCTGGGAGTCCGTTTGGTTCTGATTGGGCCCCACAGGGCCGTTACTGTTGTGATGAGAGGAGTCTGTCTGTTCCGATTTGTGCTCGCCTGGCGAAGAGATAAAGACGGACACATGAGGATTTTAAAAATCATCAACAAGAATTTAAATAGTGCACAATAAAAACAGATTAAGAGACAAATCCTCATTGTTAATCCAACTGAATAAGAAAAAATAAATCTAATGGTGACTCAATTAAAAACGGTTAAAAATAAAAACGGCTTTGGCCTGAGAGACAGACCATCATGGTCTATTTTCCTGGATCATTCATTCAAATGTATTTCTCAGTTGAATTATGCTGCACTTCACAAAGTTTCCATTTAGTCCATTCTCTGTTCTGAGCCCCACCAGAGGACGAGAGAACAGCCTGACATCTCACAGGAACATTAAATCATCTCGGTTTGCATCAAAGATACTCTTTAGTTTTCCACGACTTGTGGGAAGATGTTCCCTTTCATGGCTATGAGTGTGTGAGTGTGTGTGTGTTTGTGTGTGAGCGACTTGCTTGTCACCTTGTTTGTCGGCGTTGTCCGTCTTCTTCCCCGACTCCTTCTTGAACATTCTTTTCAACTGCAGGAGACACACGCACACACAAACACAGTTTAAGTGCTCTGACAGTATCTGGTACACCAGAATGCCAAAGAGTAACAAGCATTTGGGGTCGACATTCACAGAATGTTCCCGTCATGTAATACTACTTGATTTCTGGACATTTACGTTCCGTCTACGTTGACAACAGGTAATAAAAGAACAAATTAAGAAACACCACAAAAGCTGTTATTTCTCTCCACCTTTCTTGCCACCGGGTCTTCAGGTAGGACAGGGGCACCTTCAGGTCCTTCACATGTGATGCGTGTGGCGTCCCCTTTCGCAGGGAAGATATAGAGGGCCCTCTCTCCGAGCTGCCTCTGGGTGTGGTCATAGTAGCCCAGACGCCTCACCCTAAACCCAGTCAGGAGAGGAACATTATAACGTGGCAACAATATACTGAATTGTTTCCTGTTTTTGGAACTCAGTTGTGTTTCGACGTTACTTTATTCCGCATTTTGCAAATTCAAAATATAAAAGGTTGATTGAAACTCTCTAAAAAAAAAACATTGTTGTGTTTTCGAAAAAACAGTTAATTCCTTTAACAGGAGATGCAATCTGCTTTTCTGAATAAGTTTGCATGAGCGAGCATTTAACTGACATCTGAAAATAACTTCCATTGCCAGAAAGAGATGCAGAGCTGAGGGTGACTTGAAACTGTGTAATATTAGAATGGGCAAAAAACGCTGTTCAGAGAATGACTGATGTGCATATAAGGAGTAACAGATAGTCCTTGATAAGAAAATGAATATCCTTTCAGGATATGTTCAGTTATGTTATTACTGACCTGACTGTTATTGTTTTGCTGCTTATTTAAAACTGGAAAAATAACTGTCTGATAAAGAGCTATATAGTGATTATATTTGTTTGTCAAAAAAATATAATAAAATACACCTCAAGCAAAGATAGACAAAGCTCATAACATCAGCAGCTATGAGGAGACAAACATCACTGTACAATAACAAGACTAACCTGCAGAGATTTTCCTGCGAGATGGTGGAGGGAGGCGGATAGACGCTGTCAGAGCCTTTGGGAGAGTAGCTCTTGGTGATCCACGTCACCTTCAGTTCAACCACCTTCACCTGATTTAAACACAAGGACACCACAAAGAATTTAAACAATTTAGGTACAGAATTACCCAATATATCAAAGCATAAACTACAATGCAGTTTGTCATTAAATAGGGTAAAAAAGCTTTGCACACAGTCTGTACTGCAGAGCTGGAGGTGTGTAACATTAAGCCAAAATTGCTAACTTTCTCTCACCCAAATAAAGTTTTCATGATGAGAAGTTTTAAGTGTGAAAAAGTAAGAATGATTGTAATTGTACCTCTTCTACAACCACCCTGAACTTGCACTTCCTGCTGAGGACAGGTTTGACCCCTGACAGCCACTGTACATTAGAGAAGACTTTAGCCGGACCAATCAGGACCTGGCCTGGATAGAAACCATACGCCTCGTCGAAGAACAGACCCTGAAAGACAACACGGTAACAACAAGAGTAATGTGAGAAGTATTTGAGAAAACTTATGTAGTGTAGTATCATATTCACACTGCACATTGATATTTAAAGAATGAAATCATCATGAAAAACTGTTTTTTAAAAACCTTAATAATGTGATAAACCGGTTAAATACAACTGATCTATAACAGAGTCAAATAATAAGAGTCAAATTACTTTTCAAAACATATTGTTTATGTTATAAAGGCATTTTGCATGTTTTCAATAGCCTGTACAAAAGCATTCAGAATGATATAACTCTTCCATTAACATGAATAACATAAGATCAATTTGCATCTGACAGAGACAGAAATCGTAAAGAACTGGTACACGTGAGATAATATCACAACATCAGACCATCATATCTACTACACTGAGTCCTGAATTGAGAACAGTATATTTCAATGTGATCCGATTTCATCTGACAAATAGAGCTAAATGAGCAACTGCACCTTAGGCGACAGTTGAGAGCTTGTGCCTACGTACCGAATCACTGACATGTGGAGAGACGTCGTAAAGCTTGGCACCGTCCTCCACACTCATGGAGCACCTGCAGGGAGGTGAGAGACGACGGCTCACATTCATTGGCTTTGGCACCGAGGAATGTGTGCCAGCATGCAGACACTCCGACAGACATCCACAGGGTCAAAGTATATTCTGTATAATCTCCCAGACACACTCACACAAACACATACGCACACACAGTCTACCTGGCTCCGTTGGAGAGCTTGAGGATGATGTGATTAGTCAGGTCGTATACTTTCCCCAGCCAGAAGTCATAAGCAATGTAGTCGCCGTACATAAAAGACTGGAAAGAAAAGTGACAACAGGGAAACTATCAATATTCAGATAAAGTATTTATATTCTTTAGACACATAATTATGAAAGGAATTTTAATTTCTGCGGTGTATCACTTGTCTCCAGAGCTCGCACAGCAACATATTTTGTTCACTGTTACAAATGTTTACCGTTGACGAGGAGAAGCAGGATTTATTTTTCTCATTGTCAACAAACTTCAAGGAGAAAACTTAACTCAACAGAATTAAAAATTGCTTTTGTCAGAGACTATTTTCAGTAGCGGATTAAGACACATTCAGTGCACCAGTATTAACAGCGGCAGGGCGGTGTACGTCAGACTAACCCAAAATATTCTACATCGCCCATGTTCGTCGTAATAAATGTCACCTCGAGTTAATGACATGTTTTTAATTGTTTTCCGAAAAACAATGGCACAGGGGAATAATCTCCGCACACCATGGTCGGGTAAATGGTAAAGTTTTACCAAACCGTCAGCCAAACAGCCAGCGATTGCCGATGAATCACGCAGTAGTGTGTGTGAAGTGCACAGCGTAATCAAGGAAGAGCTTATGCAAAAACAACATCCTATCCTGTTTTGTCAGGTGATCATTGGCTGGATAATGTGTATCTGAATTCAGTATCACCGTGAAATAATCTCTTACCCAGATGTGCTGCAGGTCTTTGCTGTTTACTGGATACAGGACACAGTTTGTTCCCACTAGTTTCACTGCACACTCAATGTCAATGTTGGTCACAATGCCACACTGGTTGTCCTGCAATACAAGAAATAAAAGGTGAATCCTATCATCATCATCATCATCATCACTGCAGCATCACATTGTCCTCCTGATCAACATCTGAATTTCAACTAAAAGAGAGGGTCTCTTTTCACCGCTCTGTAAGTGTCGACCTATAAAAACATTCTGGTCATGTCGGATGCAGTGAATGGAACAGAGCATCGAATAGTGACATGACTGACAAAGAGCAGCATCGACTGAAAGAAATGATGAAATAACAAGACAATGAGAAAGGTGAGGTGAAATGGAGATAGAGATAAAGAATAAAGATGCAGACTGAGGACTCGACTTACATTTGAATTGTTCCGTCGCACGATGTCTCTGATGACAATAGATCGATCTTCAAGTTTCAGCTGTAAAAAAACGAGCAAAAGAGGTTTAGAAAGTGTTGGCTAACACAACTTATACTTTCAAAAACTCACAACAGGAGCTGCTGCAACTGATGTTTGGTCAACATTTTCTTATTAACAACCCTTGTTACAGAGGAGGACTGTTTCACATCAGTAATCCTGTGACAAAGATGTCCTGGACAACATTTCTGACCCTGATCGTGATCAGAACCCTTTCTTGATAGATATCTGTTGATCCAGAGTATCATAGGATAACAGTGAGTACTGAGTACGTACAGACACCGCTGATAACAATCTGAGCCTGTCAATGGCAAAAATAAACCCTTTTAATCGAGAGACTTCTACACACTTCTATATTCCACGTTGTAGCTTTTTCAAAGTTGGTAGCATTCCTGCTCAATAAAGGACAGGTTCAAATTATTTTGCCATTATTTTTGACCCAACACAAAACAGGTTCTGGTTGAAAAATGCCAGAATTTTCTTTAATATAGCTGATTCCGATCAATCAATGAATGCCTGTGTCTGCAGAGTATTGATCGTTGGGTTCAACTCGGGATATTTCTGCCCTTGATCAACCCTTAAGCAGAACTTATCCAGATACTTAAGCAGATACAGTTTAGATGTAAGGTTGGGTCAACTGTCTGCTTTCTATTTGGGCAGTGAGATTTAAAAACAGATTAAAAAGGTAAATCAGGTCAGGTTTAGAGAAAGGTGGCACATGTCACGGGGCCCAGTATTTTTCTGAGAGCATGGCCTGCAGGGATCAGGAATAAATACTGCCTGTCATATGGATGATATCCCAACTTCCATGTGTGTGGTTCACCAAAAATATAATACATAACTTTGGTGATACCTGGATATAACAAGCCAATTTCACTACCCTTTATACAAAAAATAAGTGTTTCTAGCATTGCGTCATGTTACGCAAAAGGAACTAAACCTTCCATCATAGATTACAAATAGGACAGAAGCCAACGATGCAGCTCACTATGTTCATAAAACTGCACATAGTATTGATTAATCGACAAGTTCTTTTCAAAAAAAAATCATAATATCAATTACTTTATGTTGGGATGTTACGTCATCTCATCTGTTATTCATATTAATGATAGAAGTTATGGTTATAATTAAATATGCAGCAAAACTTCACATTTGAATATCAGGATGTTCACTCTTTAATCAATGTTATTAAAGTGAGTAAAATTATTAACCAATATCAAATTAGTCGTTCTTTGATGATTTTATGAATCGTTTTAGCTCTAAATCGAATGTTGCATTTCTACGCAGTCAAAAAACACACATGTCCATAAACAGGTAATAACTATACCTGAGATGACAATCAATGAATATCAGTTTCCTCTTATTCCAGTTTCCTGATATCAACTTACCCATCAAAACCTAACATTGACTTCCTGTAAGTAATGTCAGAACTTGCAATCATGTGCGCACACACAGCCGCGCAAACACAGGCGCGCACACACAGGCACACACACAGGCACACACACAGGCACACACACAGGCACACACACAGGCACACACACAGGCACACACACACACTAACACCCAGGTCCTTTGCAGTGCTTCTGCAGCTGTAACCCTACACTGAGTTCTGGGAGAGTGAGAGTGTGTGTAGAGGGGATATAATCAATGGGTCGCCATGTTCTTGTGTAATCTATTAAACAGCC
>CAAKHC010002637.1:72127-87646 GCA_901007825.1 Macroramphosus scolopax
AAACGGAGGGGGAGGCGATGGGGTAGAGGCAAAGGGGGATAAGTGACTCAGGAGAGGGAGATGGGGCGGGGGGGTGGCAGTTATGATAGGATTCTGTCATATCAGATTGGTAGTACCTAACAGCTGCTGTCAACCTTCTTGTAATAAAAATTGATACATGGGAGACCTGGTTGGTGTGTCAACACAGGACGCCAACGCTGCAAAAACCCCAGTCAGAAGCCTAAAACTAACTAGTAACTCGTTGATTATTAGTAATACAATCAATTATATTTACAGTTGATTTAATAACACTTAGATTTAAAGGATTTAACTCCAGAGTGATTCCTCTGTTCAGAAAGTGAAGGAACACGTCATTAAATATATTTTCTAGGTTAAAAGGAGTCTGAATAGCCAGGATAGGGGGTTGGAAATGAAAGTAATATAATAAAAACAAAAGAACAACCAAAATCCACCTGGCTTTTGTCTTCAGTGGGGTACAATGGGTACAATCGGCAGGCGTTAGCCGGCCAAATGACCCTCCAGGCGCCATCTCCCATTGGCAGAGATGGAAATATGGCACTCAGGCTGACACGCCTGCTCAGCATGATGCTGCTAAACCAGAAACACGGTGGCTACACCTTATCTTTATACAGTCTATGGGCAACAACAGTATGATTTAGCTGCTAGTCTCCATGCAGGCACACAGAGAGTGACCTGTCCTAAACACACATTTACAGGCTGAAGTGTCTCAGTGTCAGTCACTGACCACCAACCCACAGATATAAAGAGACAAAACAAATGCGTGGTGTATAGTAACCCTGAGTGACCACGCAAGATAAAAGGAGTCATGTACATTGCGAGGACAAAATGCTTTGTAACCAGCAGGATGTAGCAACACTTCCACGCCTTGTTTGACAGAAGTTAAAAGAAAATCCAAACAGACAGACTGGGTCTATTCCTTGCTGTGTTTGATGCATTTGAAATTTATTCCTAACTGCTTTTCAAAATGTTCAGACGTCATGGACAAGCCCACCTTACGCAATTTGAGAACGCAAAAAATACCTACATACTACAGAAGAGAGAAGTTGATTCAACGTTGCGCAGGTAAGGAGAACGTAATGAATTGGCAAATGAGCGTCGAGATACAGAGCTACAGAGCTACAGAACACTTAAAAGATGCTTCCAAGAATTATTAGTTGGAATGTCTTGGATTTTTTTATGCAACAGACAAAACCCAATTCCTCCAGAATTTGATGAAAAAGGGATCTATTATTCTACCTTATTACTTAAATGTATTTTATGTCTAAGACAATCTCTGCAAGATGCTTTTGGAAAGTCAAGGTTCTGATATGAACAACAATTTATGTAATAAAGAGCCAAGCAGTGACGGTCGCTCAAAGATATCTGTGCAGTTATGCGACTTGAAGCTAATACGATGGTCAACCCTTTGATGACCGTTATATTACTCTTCTTTGAGTCAGTGGGGGTGATTGGGACCTTGGCAGTTGGATGGATAGGGGGCAGAGAGCAGGGCCAGGATGACAGATGGGAATCATCCTACGGTCAGATGATCCAGCACTGGCAGTGCTCTCTCTATTACCACCCAGTGCTGTTACATTGATTTTTACAGTCTTCCATTTATTACCAGTAAACAACTAGTCAAACAAAGGGGTTGGGAGATAGTATGGATTAAACTACAGACTACTTTCCACTAGCTGACCTCAAAAGCATGCCTGACACATAATATATGTCATGTTATGTTTGCAAACACATTTAAAACAACAACCAATACACCTCTTCCCTGTAGACGGTCTATAGGGCGAGTTTGGAATTCATCCTCTGAGTGAACTCCAGAAACTCTTACAAACAGAAATACTACACGTCCAAAGTCTTCACAGCTGTCCGACGTCCATTTCCAAGTAAAACATCAGCCAGAACGCCGTATAATTTCTTCATTATCAATCATCAAGTCACGCTTAGCTCAGAATAAAAGTTCTAAATGTCCTACTTGTGAGTGGAAGCTTTCAGCATTTTATAACATCAGTAAAATATTTGCAAACTCATTCAAAAGAGTTGTATTTTCATTTCTCTTTCTTGGCTTTTTTCTTTGAAGAGGACACAACAGAAAGCAAGTGTACAACCTTCTACTTGAGGACATTTTTTCTTTAAGTCAAGTTTGCCATTTCCATCAACTGTTCTGCCGAGGCACATAAAACCATGTCAGTTGAAACACGACTATTCACAAGTATCTGATGGTGGTGGTATTCAGAGGCGTTGTCAATATGACCATACACCTTTGCTAACTAGCAAGCTTTGTATAACAGAGCAAAACAGTCTGGAACAGCAGTAAAACCAGTATTTCATCCTAAACCAGCACGCCAGAAGAGGCTGGGAATGTAAAATGACTCAGAGAGCAGAGGGTGAGAAGCCTGCAGATTACCATAGCAACCATCTGGCCCCAAACTATCTGCCTGCCTTATTATCAGTTAAAATTTTGATTTCAATCCCATTTCTCCTTGTGTTTCAGGGATCCAATTAACATTTTTCATTTGTATTCTACTGCTGCTTTCCCCATCCTACCCATCCACCTCAGCTTTCCTCTGACTTCACCATGTTTCTCTCTGCAGTACGGTCAGCAGCAGCAGTCAGCCCCTTCCTGTCATCAACTTCTCCTCCCCCTCCACCTGCTCCACCCCCACCGTCCTAGAGCTGCTGCTTCCAGGAAGGAGCTCATGATCAGGGCGTCATGGCTCACTTCTACCCCTCCGCCCTGACACCAATTCTCGAGGAGCAGAGCAGAGCCTCCATTACATACAAGACTTGCTGTATCACCGCATTATACATACCAGGAGTGACTACAGCACTTCTAGAGCTCTCAGGATGTATTAATGCATCTCATTGATAGTGTGTGTGGGTTACCAAATGACTGATAAGGTCAGGGACATCATGGACATCCTCACCACATCCCACCTGCTGCAATACAATTCTGTCCTTGGATGGATATTACAAGGTTGTGCTGCAGCATCAATCGACTGTATGTACTTAATAACAGGAGACTGGGACATGAAGAAGCAGGCAGAGACTCAAGGAATACCGTCACATTTACAATCCTAGTTTCTGCACAACTTGGTCCCGTAGTAAGAAAGAATTTGTTTTATTTCCTTTAAATCAATAGCGTTGGATGCCCACTCAAGCCCTTCATGGGATAACTTTGAAGGCAGCAGTGTTCCTGGCTGACTCACTACTACAACTACCACACAAGCAGTTAAAGCGGTGCAGCTGACAACAACTGAAGTGTCAACTCTGCACTGAGATGGAGATCTAAGCCCCATCACTGCCTCTGGAGATGCTATTAAGATTTCATATAGTGGAAAAGTGTGATCCGTTTCATAAAAGTAGTGACCTACACACACATGCTCCTACTCCAAAAATACTAATAAAGCTGAAGCCTATCCCTCTTCAGAGGGGGCTTCCACTTGCCTCCCTCAGAGAGTGACATGGTCGTCACTGAACTATTGACTTACATGTCTTTTTTGTGAAATCAAAATAGGTTTGACGGTAAAAAAAAAATATTTCAGAGATCTTTCCTGCCATCAAAGAAGTTTTATTGAAAGTAAAACTTGTGATTAACTAGAAATGCAGTTGGAGAGTGCAGACCTCCACCAACAGCCCACACTCCTACTATATGCAACTCCACAACTGAAGGATCACATCTGGGGCCATTTGCAAAATAATATATTTTTAACAAAGGATCCATGGGATATTTCCTGAGAAATTAAGAATGACTGAAACACAGCATATTAACACTACATGTTAACTGGCAGGCACTACCGAGATGCTACTCTGTATGTTATAAGCAAAATGTGGGCTGGAAAGATTACCACAGACAACTGCGCTGTGATTTTGGCTACATTTGCATGTGAAATGATCACTCAGAGACAGAGGTAAATGCAACAGAAGATCTTTCTAATGTGCAGCTCCTTCAAGTCTGTCAGCTACCGTGTGGACTGAATGTTCTGCTGCGCCTCACTCAACACAGTACATGCAGTAGAGATGTTTCTATCGCTCGCGAGGCAGCCAGCTAAGGGGGACTCTCTTCCGTGGAAAGGCACAGAAAGATCTGGCAAGACAGGACCAACCCATGCTGGCAAATAATAACGTCCTTGGCGGAGATAAATGTACTATGTGAATCCAAACCTTTTCCTCTCTAATTTTCACAAACCCAAACATTTTTTTGGCTAAGTGCAAAAACGGGTGTGGCCAACTAGCTATTGTCAGCTTATTAGCTGATGTTATAGTGATGTCACACTAATATAAAGCCCATCCTCAAAGGTATTTCAAAATCAACATTCTTAGAAGATGTCTTCGCTCAAAAGTGAATCCTTAAGCGGCACCTCTGTTTAACATGCACCCAAGTGGATTCTTAATGAACGGCAGATCTTAAGTGTGTGTTGTACTGTTGGTCATTTTCTACAGCCTGCAAGATGCAGATAAACCTACACGCGTCATGTAACAGGACTGCCAACCGATTAGGCTAAAATGTTCAATTGATAACAGCCAAAAGAGACATTTCAAACCCGGGAAGGTCTGAATAGAAAGGCAGATCTTGGAAGCATCAGTTTTCTTGCCACTGATCGCTCCTTAGAGAATACTTTAAACTGTGGCGCAGCCTTCAGAATGATGTCAACATTTTGTAGAGAAACATCTTGAAGATATGCAACTTTGCAAACTGCAGAGGGTGTGAATTATTGATTACCGTTCATCATGCTACATGAGAGAGCCTTTTCAGTCGGAGTCTGTTTTGCACACGTAGATGAGAACGGGATAAATCTCAGTGTGTACACACCACATACAACCAAAAACAACAACAACAACTCGACTACAGAATTAAATCTATACACAGCACACTAGCACACACCAGATACAGCCCATGTCATTGTTGAACGGAGTCTTTGTTGTGGTAGGTTGAATGCCACTCTGGCCAGTACTTTGCTCATTTAGCTCAAAAAGGACAAAGCAAGACTACAGAGAGGCCAAAAACAGACATCTTCTGGTCCCATCCTGTGTCTCTAACATCAGCTTCTATGAGCTTTTTCCACAAAGACTGGATGATTACTGCAGAATGACAGTTCCAGCACGTTTGCCATTTCCATACCGATTACAATTACATTCATTATTTGTTTATTGAATGAAAAATACACCTAGTGTGCTCTTCAGTCAAATGTACAATACATGCACATGAACCAGACTTGACAGCGCTCTATTTTTGTTTTCAATGATAAATTAAGTCAAAGTGACAAAGTTGCCCAGGAAAAAATGATGGGTTTGGAACTAAAAGAACTAACTTGAATAAGATACTTTATTAATATTTTGCTGAGCAAAATCCAATCCGGACCACCCCAGATTGAAGGGGAATATTGGTCTTACTTAGATATCTAGATATCTACAGTAGAAACTCTTCTTGGAGGAGGCTTTGACTGACTGAGTGTGCAGGGTGTCAATATTTTCTGGTTTACTTAGTCTTTTATGAAAGTTAATCCAACATCCTTGGTTTTGGACTGGACTAGGATTGTGTGACGGGCATATATTTCACCCTTCTCTCACAATTTATAGTCTAAATTAAAGAAGAAACTGGGGCAGAGGGGAGAAATCATGGGTGAAGGCAGCAACTACAACTCAGAGAATCTGAAAACAGCACATATTTAGACTTTTCAATGGTAAGTGACCTAACTTAAAGATTAGTTTTCTGTCAATTGACAAATTGATGATTGTTTTGACCCCAATCAATACCCACAGGGCTTTCTTATCCTGGTCAGACTGTGTTGAAAGGAGTATTTAAGACATACAGGAGTATTAAAGCTGAGGAACTGAGTCTTTATGTTAAACAAATAAATAACAAGAAAAGTGGTTGACAATGCTTGGTCCCAGGTCATGTCACACCCAGCCGAGGAGCTCGACTGACTCAAGGATGAGCTATTCAGAAAGTGTTAGGTCCCTAACAGGTTCCTGCACCTGTCAGGGTCTGTGGTTACACCTACAGATAAGAAACTGCTGTCTGGACAGTCAGTCCACCACAGTCAGTTGGCAGCTAGCTGGACGTTGTCGGGTGGAACGACCCAGTTTACCCAGCCGGCACCAGTTGAGTGACATGAGGCTATGAGCTAAACTGCTAGCTAGCATGTGTGCTTGAATGTTAGCCAGTTAGCGAGCTAGGTTGTGTGTTTCAGACAGATGGATTAGGTGAAGAATATCTCTGAGTAACTAGCCATTCGCATAATATCCTCCGGAAAACTTACGGACATTTAAAAGCAGTTCAGCCGTTGTGTCAACCCCAGAAAACCATTCAGTCGCCAGAGTAAACAGTTAAGATTTCTGCTGCTATGTGGTAACGTTACCTTTGTCTCCCTGATGTCCTGCTTCCCTCCCTCAGGGTACCACTGGACGCGGACAAACCCTCTACCGAGAGGCCGACTCGGGGTGTCCACAGCGCTCTCGGTGTCCGAACCACACAGGACTCGTCCCCCTCCACCTCCGCCGCCGCCGCCGCCTCTCCCTCCACCATCGTCGAGGTCTGAATCTGAGTTGAAATCCTCCTCGCCGTGGATCATCCGTACGAGGCCAAACCGAACGGATCCCCGATACCGCCCGGAGACCAGGTCATGGGAGAAGAGCAGCCGCTGGGAACCGTCCGTCGTGGGAGAGAGAGCCATGGATGGAGGCTCTGAACCCGGACTTGCGGTTGGAGAGAGGCCGGCGGTCGGGGATGCTGGGTGTGCTGCGTCCGTCGCATCCGGGGCTGCAGGCTCCGCCATCGCTGCTGTTGTCAGGGAGTGATGCTGGAGCGCGAGTACGACGGTGGAATGAAAAAAAACTCTAACCTGGAAGCAGGGAAGTGCACGCGTTTACGTAGCTACGTTGAGCTGCGTAACGTGCGCAATGTTCGCGTCATCACGTAATACCCTCTCTCACCACTGAGTGGCAATCCTGAGCCAGAACCTGTTAAACACCTGTTCAAGTACATTTGGAAAGAACTTCATGGGATGAGAGTTTCACACCAGGAAGTCAGGAAATAGCTTGAAACTGCGAGCAGGCTGGGTTCATTCAGTGTCAGCTCCAAAAAGAAATCACATCTCACACATTCAAAGAAGACCTGAAGAACCCGAGGGCTGAGAAGGAAGCCCTCTATCAGAAGATGGCACAAGAGGCAGCAGGCATAAAGAAGATGTAAATTATGCAGTAGTCTCTTCAGAGTCAAGTGCAGAGGCTGACAACTCAACTCAGTCAGCAAATGTCACTCAACCTTGAGCTCTTGGCGAAGCTTGAGGCTGAGAAATAGGTCCATGATAAGCTGCCAGAAGAGCTATGCAATCAGGGGATGGAGTCCCTCCCAACTGCACCAATTCCATGAGGAGGCCAGTGACTGAGGAAAAGCTCCCAGAGAAGAAGCCATTTTGGAAAAGACTTTGCACTTTCTGGGCTTGAGGAAACCAGAAAGGTGGAAGAAGAATAAGCAGGAGTGAAACACACAAGCATGGTCCTCAGAGTCAGTTGGGAAATTAAAAAACAAAGTAAAAATAAAACAAATTGCATAAAATAAAAAAAAGGATAAATGAAAATATTATTACTCCAAATCCTTAATTAAAGCAAACACACATTGAAATAAAATTAATTTTAACTGTTTGATTAGTTGAACAAAATAATCTTCATCTGATCTCTTGCTGGCCAAACGCTGGTCCAGAAGTGAAAAACGAATCCAAAGTCTGTATTCCAGATCTGGCACAGAAATGCAGGACACTTAGGTATGAATCAGATCCAGATTTGGCCCACCTTTGGAACAGATGATTCTAAACTAATCTGCATCCGTTCCAGATCAGACTCGGGGCCGATCCAGATGTGAACACTGGATTAGAACCAGGATGGGACCCTTTTGCCACCGTTTCACTGTTTCGATCACATTTTTGCCATTTGGGACGTTAGTTAGTACACAACTTTCGGTTCCTTCCACTAACAAATACTTCGATACTGTTTTGAATATTTTAGTGTCATAGCTCATCAAAGCAGACCCAATTTTACATACTTTGTATACCACTTGGTATAATAACACAGTACTGAATTCTGAATAAAATGATTCGATGTATTTAGTGCTGCTTCTGTTCTGATGTGGGTTCCATTAAAGTTGTGTCAAGTTTGGTTAGAGAAGTCAACAACTCTCCATTACTGGAAATTCTTAACATAGCTTATTTTAAGACTGAAGAGGGGACAAACTGCTGCACACCCTGTAATCCTCTTAGAGATCTGGATAATAAAGCGTGGAAAAACTGTTAACTCGACTTATAGGGACAATGTACAGCCAGTGGAAATTCTCCTGCCGAGAAATCCCACGAGTGGTAAGTCGAGTCCCTTCGATGAGATAAACAACATCAGCTGACAATATTCGCGTGATAAGATTCATTTTGAGTTGACATTAATGGTAAACCGATCCGAATGGCGTTAAATAGATGTAACCGACCATAATCCTCTGTGTCACAGGTGGGTCCCTTCATTTCACACCTGAAATTACTCTTGTTAAAAGTTTATGTTGGTATGAAGCTCCGACACATGATCAGTAAAATCCAAATCTGTCTCGTGTCTGATGGTGGCATGCCGAGGATAATTCTGAACAACAAATATCCCCCTAACCCCGAGTAAATATGTTTACCGTCGGTCTACTAAGAGGGAAAGGTTTGGCCATTTACCGTAGCTCGTTTCGGGATTATAAGCAGCCGCCCCTGCTCACAGAGGGCATAAATACTGGAGGTGCGCAACTGCCGGCTCACTCCTGACGCGCAGTCCTGTTACGCACGGATCTCCAAGGAGCAGACACTTGTGTTAAAGAAGAAAGCAGCAGAGAGTGTGAGTGTGAACTCTCACTGTATCCTTGACTTCATTCGAACGTTTTTGGAAAAATTAAAAGCATGTCCGTGGTGAGGACAGTGTCGTTCATGAAGCCGCTCCACATGCGGTCCCCGGTGCCGCAGGGACGCCGCCACACGCTGCCGGCCAGCGAGTTCCGCTCCCTCAGCCCGGAGGATGCGATCAGCGTGTTCGAGATTGAGAGAGAAGGTGAGATGATTCTTCATACTTGACTTTTTGGAGTAGTAATCACTGTGTTTGTGTTACACTTAAACAAAGAGAGTGCTTGCAAAGTTCCGCATCAATCAGTTTGTGTTTGGAGATTTTTTTTTATTCTTTATAATGACGCCATGATTACATTTATTAGGCCTACTGTGAGACTATAGCTCAATTTTAAATTAGGTTACTATTGTGACCACTCCAATGCAAAGGTAATCAAAGTTCAGCTGCATTTACCCATATAACATCATTGGCCTTGATCAACTGCATCATTTCACCATAACGTATTGCTGTGATCTCTCTTACAGCCTTCATCTCCGTGTCTGGAGAATGTCCTCTGCACCTGGACGAAGTGCGTCACTTCCTCACCCTGTGCCCTGAGTTGTCTCTTGGCTGGTTCGAGGAGGGACGTCTGGTGGCTTTCATCATCGGCTCACTGTGGGACCAGGAGAGGCTTAGCATGGTAAGACACCTGGACTGTGACTGACCTCAGGCTAACTGGCAGGGAAATGGACGTCGGGGTTCAAACAGATTAACAGAAGAGAATTTATACACCGACTGCAAACATTCAGATTGGTGGGACTAAACCTCAGCACTACTTCCTCTTGTATAAATATGAGAGGCAGAAGAGGCGAATATAAGGAGAGCTTCTGAAAAGATACAGCAAAGTTTGGTGCAATTTTGTGGCACAAAAGAGCCCCCTTTAAAATATACTTACTGGAATTTCCTAAAATTGTAATACTTTGAAAAATCCTTCCACTGGACTTTATTTTCTGGAACATCATGCTTAGTCACAAACTGAAAATTTGAATTAGAAAAAGTAAATAAAGTTCATCAACATGCACAAACTATGAATTTTTAAGTTTAAAACACCATGATCTGTCTAATTTTCATTCAATTTAAGCATTTCTGGTGCAGACAGTAACATTAAACATTACAATAACAATAAAATGCAGTAAATGAAGCCTTAAAATTGTCTACAATCAATTAGTGTCCCAACGTTTGTTGATGTGTTACAAGATGTCTATCTGTATAAAAACAATGTTAGAACATACTCTTTCTACATCCTGTGAGGCATTATTCGGACAGCATCAGAGGTAGTCAAATATTGGTTCAACATGAAGAGAAACAGGCCATTAACAACAGACAACAGGCCATTATAAGCTATCAAAGTTCAGGTCTTTCATTAATAGGAAGCTAATTTGTTAATGAGGAAAATCTCCACATGGAAACTAAATTACATCATTAAATATCATGTCACTTTTGGCTCTGGGTAATTAAGACGACATTTCTCACGGTATTCTGAGTTTTTACAAACCAATCAATGGATAATAATAATAATAATAATGCAGGAGTACATTCATATCTTGTAATTTTACCAAAGTTTCTGAAGTATTTTCTCTTCACACCAGACCAAGTAAGGCTGTAACATCTAAGCCCCCAGAAAGTTGTGTATCAATGCTCACAACCGAACCTTCTCTCTTCCAGGATGCCCTGACTCTCCATAAGCCTCACGGGAGCACCGTCCACATCCATGTCCTGGCTGTCCACCGCACCTTCCGCCAGCAGGGCAAAGGCTCCATCCTGATGTGGCGCTACCTCCAGTACCTCCGCTGCCTGCCGTACGTCCGCCGTGCTGTGCTCATGTGTGAAGACTTCCTGGTTCCCTTCTATCAGAAGTCAGGTTTCAAGGTGCAGGGCCCGAGTGAGGTCACAGTGGGGCCCCTCGCCTTCATTGAAATGCTCTATCCAGTAAGGGGCCACGCCTTCATGCGTCGCAACAGTGGTTGTTAAGGACAGATGGATTGAATGTGGATTTTCCCTGGCTGTCCATGGGACCCACTTTGGGAAAGGACAAGGGGACATCTGAGCAGCATTGTTGCACACACGCTACCAGTCTCTGTGAATGGGACGTGCTCAGCAGGCATTAGGTGTTTGTTCTGACTGTAGGACCAAACTCGACCGAAAACAGACAGCTGCCATCCAGCTTTTAGAAAAAATGTTCTGAGACAAAACGATGTCCACATAAAAACACAATCAGTAGAGTCCGGAAAGAATATGAACACTAATTTCAAATTCCACTTTTGTATATTGTAAAGAAAGACTATTCTTCTATATTCTTGTGTTTCGATAAATGCTGGACATTTATTAGCCGCCATTTACCTTTTTTTTCACTTTTATATTGATTATACCAACATGTTTCTGGCTCTGTAAAAGGAGCATTTTTAGTCAGTAAAATAATAATCTCCCTTGACTAATATTTACTAACATGTCTCATATGTAGTTTCAGCATAGTTTGCCTTTCACCTCTACTTTAGAAGATTGCTGTTAAACTTAATACAGCTAGAGTAACAGCACTACACATTAAAATGCCAAAGTTAACTACTGCTTGATCAAATCACCCTCCATTGACTTGAAAATGTTATTCTGTGACTATGGAAGTAGTCCTGCCTCCCTATCAGCATTTCATTTATTTATATATTTATAGACATTTATAGAGTGTAACACAGAAAATAGCCATCAGTAAGTTAAGATGTTATATTTCTGATTTCAAGATGTCTCCTGTATCGTCACCTCTCGCCTTCTCCCCTGTAGACAATCACCACCTCCGCCTGCCAAAGTCTTGAATCAAGACAAATATTGTTGTTTTTTATGTTTTGTTTTTAAAAAAAAATAAAGATTTTATTTTCTAATTTTCAGTTTTAAGCTCTTTTAATTAATATATTTACAAAACTCATTTATTGAATCGTTTCTACCCAACCCGAAGCTTGTAACCTTAGTTGAGTCTTGGAAATTAACCAACCTGGAAATTAAGTTTCATCATGCGGCTCATGCTCAGGAAGTTAGTGTTTCCTTACGTGTTACTGGTATTGTGCTGCCCCCTATTGGTCTGGTGTTGAATATAAAGCGCTAGCCTGTTCAGACGCCAACAATGTGTACCTTTATCTGCTACAACAGGGCTTTTGAGCTCTTTAGGCACTTTTGTCAAGGTCTTAAACATCTCACCAGAAGGTCCATGGAATAGCTGTTCTGGAACTTTGGATCATATCAAATTTATTGTTCTCTGAGTGACAAAGCTAAATTGTTGTTTTTTTAAAATCAGATCCACAAAAATATTTGCAGTCATTCTCAATGTAAAGAAGAAACTCACCTTAGGGAGGCAGAGAAAATTCACGACAGGCTCAATACATTGTGATGCAAAAATAAAACCTTTAACTCAGGAAATGAAACGGGACTGAAATCAAACCTCTCACAGACACACTTACCTGATTAGAGTGGCATTTATTTTTACATGATTTTTGTCACATAGATTAGACATTAACAGCAAAACAGAACAGTACATTGACCCCGACCTGAAATTAACTTTCATCGTTCCCTTTTTATTCCAATGCATAGAAAAGGAGAAGTCATTTGGTCCCAATGCAAACATAGCAGTGTGGATGCTGCATAGTCAGGATTGTGTACATGGGTTGTGGTGGTTCAGATCAAAACATTCACATGCTCACTTGTCAAAAGGCACAGTAAAGAGGTTTCAAAATATAAAGTTGGAATTGATTGTTTATGCGTTGCCCACCAACTGTGAGAGGGCAGAGTCCTATGGCTTGAAACAGATGACCTTTACAAAAAATACATTGGTATTAAAACAGCATACACCTTTATGTTTTCACAAAAACCACATCACCAGTGAGTCAGCCCATAATCACGTAACTCACTTAGTAAGTAATAATCCTCAGCTAGACTGTAGTCACAGTCGCTTTCCTAACAGCTGGGGTCAGCACATGACAAAATCCTGCACGAAAACAAACTAGATCCAGGGGGACTTAAAGCCAGAAACCTGTGCTTTTCCCTTCACTTGTCAGGATCTGAAATCATACCGTTCACTTGTCCGATTATAATCGATCCACCAGGACAACAACAAACTTCTGTGGGACACGAATCATCTCTCAGGGCACAGACAAAAAAAATGGTATAATTGTGATATACTGTACATGTATATGTATATGAAAATGTGTCCTCTGTGGCAAAAGTATATACAAGTACAACAGTAACCAGTGTGAATGGCAAAACCGAGCCTTCTCCAGTAAATTACCCCCACATGTTAAGGCTCCTGTGAAACATTTCACCAAGTCAACAACTGACATTTGCATTGATCTGAATGAACAAAAAATACTCTAAAAGGAGAATTACTCTTGAAATAAATATATTATTAGTTTACCTAATTCAGTGTGCATATACCCAATGGGTTTCTCTGCCAATGTGACCAAACATGATACAACATAATAAGTGGAGCTCAATGGAGAATTGTGAAGCAGTGACACACAGAAAAGACTTTACTGGCATCTGTGAAATTAAAAGAATATGTATACATAAGCAGCATGTGACATTGCTTTGGTAGGCTTGGGTCAGAAATGTATTTAGTACCGTTCAGTAAATTGACAGTCTATTTAAGGCAACAAGTGGTTTTAGATATAATGTTTAACTTAGTCGACCACTGTTCCTCTTTCAAGACATTTGACGATAACTCCGTCAGTGTTAAACCCTGGAGCTCATTGTTACCTTTAGCATAACATTTCACTGCTCCAAACTAAACTGACATGCCACGTGCATAAATACAAAACAGCCGACACAAAAAACACCTTTCAACTCTGAAAGCATTTCACGACTGTTGAAACATTATGAGGCAGCAAAACTGACAGCGTCTGTAGTGTTAGACCCAATGTCACTGAAAACAGGAAGCTGGACGCATCCAATGTACCTCAAATGATCGGGATAAGAGATACCAGATAGTCACTCGTCTTCCTTTAAAGTTGTCTGTCAGCCAGCAAAGTGAATGTGTGCCCGTCGTCTTTCATTTGGCTTCTTAGATTAATGTGAAGAGCTGAACGAACCAGACAGTCTCACGATGCAGAGCTTTTCCTTTATGTCCAACTAGCTCTTTGCATTTTGATTTCCTGAGTATCGTTTCCTTCCTTCTGATTTTGAAGATGTCCTCGCCCATTGGCAAACATTAGGTAGTGAGAGTCCCGACTGAGGATTAAAAAGGTTGGGTAAAGTATTACGGAAGAATGTGAAGCAGCAGGCTGACCGCTTAAGTTTGCCTGGACTCTGATCGGGTCCTTTGACGAGTGAATAATAAAACACATGAATGACATATTCTTAAAAGGCCAGTCAGTTGACCTGGACACAACTGGCCAAGTCATTGGTTAGGTTCTAGTGGACCAGTAGCACACACGTTGTGGTCATCTTGGACGTTATCAGTAACTTGGTGACTAGTGTACCACATCGTCAATGTTATGGTCTATATCGTACTTTTCACAGAACTTGTTTGTGAAGGGCAGGCAGGTGAGATGCTCCAGCCAGTGCCAGTTAATTGGGTAAAAATAAAACCAAACGATGAGGGAAGAGAAAAGCCCAACGTAGGCCAACATTGAGACAACAATAAGGACACGTTTCCGGTACTTGTCAAAAGTCCCAAAGGTGACGTACGGTAGAATGGAAAAGGAAAGTAGCAAACCGCTAAGGAACCCAAAAATGTGGGCGATGTTGTCAATCCATGGCAGAAGGCCACACAGGAAGAGGAAAAGGACAATTCCCAACAGTTTGAGAAAGGCCTTCCATGGTTTCTCCAACATCTGCCAACCTTGAAACAGCTCAACAAAGAGGCAAGCGAGGAGTCCAAACTGAGACCCCGCTGGACCCACCTGGAGGGAGAGAAAAGAAAAGTTAGGGACTATCTATCCCATCATTTAATTCAATGGTTGAGTCCTTATATACCCATTTACATACAAAACACCATCCACAACCATTTTCAGAAGACTCTGACAGAGCAAATCAACATCTTTGATTTGTAATACAGTAATCCCTCGTTTATCGCGGGGGTTACGTTCCGAAAATGACCCGCGATAAGTGAAATCCGCGAAATAGAAAACTTTTTTTTTTTTTACAATTAGCAACTATTACATGTATACAAATACAGTGACTCGCGTGTAGGCCGTTTCACTGCTCTTCAGACTGGGCCGCTGCATCCTGACTGCGCTCTGCAGTGTTCTCTTCTTCTGAAGCCCGCGGTGCAGTACACCGCGGGCAACAGTTATGTGTGCAGTACGTACACATAACTGCACGAGACGACAAAATGATAGCACAATTCGTAGCATGTTTTGATACAAGAAGCGGGAGTGAGTTTTTAGCGAATCAGAATGCAGAGCACAATGCACCAAAAAAAAAAAAAAATGCATTATGAAAATCCGCGAAATAGCGAATCCGCGATAAGTGAACCGCGAAGTGGCGAGGGATCACTGTATACAATTATGTTGTAGATATCCAGAACGGCCACATTGTAGGTCACGATGAAACACTAACTCTTATAATGAGTCATTGTGCCCATCAATATAAGACCTAGTCTTGACCCAGACTAATCTTTACTGGACA
>CAAKHC010002637.1:87666-100962 GCA_901007825.1 Macroramphosus scolopax
ACTATCTATCCCATCATTTAATTCAATGGTTGAGTCCTTATATACCCATTTACATACAAAACACCATCCACAACCATTTTCAGAAGACTCTGACAGAGCAAATCAACATCTTTGATTTGTAATATACAATTATGTTGTAGATATCCAGAACGGCCACATTGTAGGTCACGATGAAACACTAACTCTTATAATGAGTCATTGTGCCCATCAATATAAGACCTAGTCTTGACCCAGACTAATCTTTACTGGACATGGTATAAATACTCAAACACCAATACAGTAGTAATCAAACGATGGGGATTTGGGAGATTGCAGATTCTCCTGCACTCAGTCTCTTAGCTTTTGACCTAGTTGTGTGAAGGAACGACAGAGCCAACGCTTGGTCAGACGTAAAGGTGAGAAGATTAGCGTGGCATCGCGTCTGAATTTGGAGGCTTGCCTGAATAGAGGCAGATGGCTAATCTGTGAAAACAAGCAACTCCCACAAACAGATAAAGAGTGAGGCACAGAACTCCACCCTCACGCCTCAGACACGCATGCTGACACGTTCCTAAAATGCACCATTGGAGCAGTCGTTAATGGATTGGGAGGTGATTGGCATGTTGCTGCAGAATGTGGTGTTAGCCATGCTGGTGAAGTGTGCCTTGAACGGCCTTCAACCATGAAGGCCTGATTCATGCAGTCTCCTCTGAACAGTTGTTGCTGAGATGTGTCTGCCGCTTGAACTCTGTGAAGCACTTATTTGGGCTCCAATCTGAGGTGCTGTTAATTTGCAGTTTCTGCGACTGGTAACTCTAAGAAACGTATCCTCTGCAACAGAGGTAACACTTGGTCTTCCTTTCCTGAGTGGTCCTCACGAGAGCCAGTTTCATCATAGTGTTTGAGGGTTTTTTGCGACTGCACTTGTGGATACATTCAAAGTTGCTGGAATTTACCAGATTGACTGACCTTCATGTCGTAAAAAATGATCGACTATCATTTCCCTTAACTTAGCGGAGTAGTTCTTGCCATAATATGGAATGGAACAGTAGTGGAATAGGGCTATTCACTGTATAGAGAACTGTGTACCAGCCAAAACCTCTGCACAACACAAGTGATGTCAAACACATTAAGAAGGCAAGAAATGACATTGATGTCTCGATAAAAAAGACATCGATCAAATCACCTTCCACTCCAATTATGATATTCAGTACCTTTCTGTGTATTTTTGTGACTTTTGCATGTCTCTCTGATGTTTTAAGAGTTGCAACTGGAGCGGTTCTGCCTTATTTTCCTGTAGACTATCATTTAAGGCGCAGTTGTCTTTTGAGTAATTTACGCGTAAGCAATAGGTTCTTAACTTAACAGTTAAAGGATAATCCTCTAAACCATCTCTTTAAGTGGCTTGACTGCCCAATGCTGTGCCTCGCATGTGCTTCTTCCAGTTATTCCTGGTGTGAAGACCTATGAGCTGGTAATTTCCAGGGAGAGCTGCATGGTGGGATTTCTGACTCTCACGTCAAGGTACGTCATACTGAGAGCCACCTCATGTCTCACCAAGCTGAGAGTAATTGAGGTCGTCTTATGATAACAGATGTCACCATGGAATCAAGACATAAATACAAAGGCCAAGAAGCAAAATACATTTGTCATTAATTATTGGCCATAGAAATACTTAAATTATTTGTTTGAACATCAAACATCTGTCACTATTGAAGTGTAAAATTCTGTTATATGAATATCTCCATAATAACTCCTAAACCTCTTAATATTAAAACGTTGTGCCAGTACAAACCTTTTGTGCTCATAAAGGTGTGTCGATCAGAAGCATTACTAGACAAGCCTAGACTAAGCAACAATTATCTTTGTTTAACCCTCCTGTTGTCCTCATATTCTGTGTATAGGGGTTTTTAACACAGTGGCGGGTCATTTTGACCCCGAAGACAACAGGAGGGTTAAAAGAAAACATGTAATCGCATTCACCACGTACCGTCGCAGTGGTCCACACAATAGCATTAGGCTAATCCCTAAAGGGAGAAAATGGGCTTTACAGAGACACGCCAAGGAAAACAGACGTGCCAGTAGAAAGTAGGTAATCCAGACCGTGTTCATGCACATGCCTAATAGTTTGCACAGTTTGCTCCACATGTCGTTCTTGCAAATCTTAAACAGAAAATATAAGAGGGACAGAGGCTTTGTCCCTGAAAGAACAGCGACATTTACTTGTTACCTCCCCGACTGTGTGATATAAAACAAATGAGTAAGTTTATAAAGAGTGCTATAAAGACCATGAACAGACATCCCCTGAGACAATGTATAAATATATAGCTGACTAAGCAAATTCTCTCTCTTTCTCACACACGCACTTAATCTTGTGAGTACATGCGTCAGAACCTGGCCGAGAGGATTAACTGTTTAACAACCGTTAATGTTCCGACAACTTAACCATGGTAGACTTTCCCACCACCTGTTTATCTTTAGCTGTATTCACAGGTACCTTTTTGTTGTTGTTTTTGTGTACCACACACACCGATCAGCCATAACATTATGACTACCTGCCTAATATTGTGTAGGCCCCCCTTTTCCGGCCAAAACAGCCCTGACCCATCGAGGCATGGACTCCACTAGACCTATGAAGGTGTGCTGTGGTATCTGGCACCAAGACGTTAGCAGCAGATCCTTTAAGTCCTCTAAGTTTCGAGGTGGGGCCTCCATGGATTGGACTTTATCCAGCACATCCAACAGATACTCGATTGGATTGAGATCTGAGGAATTTGGAGGCCAAGTCAACACGTTGAACTCGTTGTCATGTTCCTCAAACCATTCCTGAACCATTTTTACGGTGTGACAGTGCGCATCATCCCGCTGGAAGAGGCCACAAGGGTCAGCCTTTGGTCCTGATGCGCATCAATGAGTCTTGGCCAACCATGACCCTTTCGCCGGTTCACCAGCTTTCCTGCCTTGGACCATTTTTGGTAGGTACTGACCCCTGTAGACCGGAAGACCCCACAAGAGCTGCAGTTTTGGAGATGCTCCGACCCAGTCGTCTAGCCATTACAATTTAGTCCACAAAGCCGCCCACATCCTTATGCTTGCCCATTCTTCCTGCTTCCAACACATCAACTTTGAGGACAAAGTGTTCATTTGCTGCCTAACATATCCCACCCACTGACAGGTGCCATTGTAACAAGATAATCAATGTTCTTCACTTGACCTGTCAGTGGTCATAATGTTACGGCTGATCGGTGTATTTTCTGATGGCAAAAACCTTACTGAAGAAAATAGTGTTTCAAATCAACATCAATATGCAGCTTTAAATTATTTGGCTGACAAAATGGTTGAAATGACACTAATAATTGGAAAGAAAGTATCGCTGTGAAAGTTATATAGAACAAATTCAACATGCCAATGAGTGAGGTCCTTTTTTGGAAAGGTTTGTACCTATAGTAAAGCGCATTGTTTTTGTACATCCTAATAGATTTCTTGTCACTCAAACATTATTTCTAATGTTTCCTGCTCCCCTTCAGACATCTTTAGATGGGCCAGGCAGAGTCTGCTTTGATAATCCTCAGCAGGGGAAACCTTTGCCAGTAAGTGAGCCCAGCTAAGCTGATTTAAGACGGAGTAGGAACAGCCAGGAAATGCAACATAATAATTATAGAATGGAAATGTGGTAGTATGTGTGTGTATAGTGCTCAAGAACCAGAAACAAATGAGCAAATCTTGGCAATCCTAAATGAGGCCTTTGTATCCCACTCATGTTTTTGATGAATATTTAGCACCCTATTTTCCCACGCAAGCATGCAGAGAAGCGTAACGAGGTAGGTCTTTGGGGGAAAACACTGTTGGCCTTTCCTCGGTTGCGCTCTGTGCAAAAGGGTTGGGTGAAGTGGAATATATGCAAATGGGTGACCATCAAATCACTAAACTCTTTCTGATAGTGTCATCTTAATAACAATGTGTGTGTCCTGCTATGACCCCCTCTTCTGTTTGCACCAAGTTGCATGATTACAGTTTTCCTTTGTGCATCTTGTAGGTGTCTGTGTGTCCATACATTAATGTCAACAACCCACCTCAGCTCTGTAGGGCAGGAACAGGGCAGAGGCAAGGTTTCCAGTGATACCACTCAGGATGTAAATGATAGAGATGCGGACCCATCCAGCCAGCTTCTCAAGGTCCCTCAGTATGGTCATCTGAAACACTACTGACACCAGGCAGTGCAGCAGCCTGAACACATCGACAGATACAACTCTGAGAAATGCACATTTGATCAGTACTCTGCTAGCACTTTAAATCGCCTAATTATATCAAATATGCATTTAACACACTTATCTGTATGGCTCAAACTGGTATATTTCTTCTTATAAAAGTAGATCCGGAGGGATTTCCCACGTGCCTAGAATTAACTCTAAGGTTCGAGTGAGGAAACAGCTCACGAGCAGTGGAGCCTCATTTAGAAATCCTGAAGGATGCTGACAGGCTTAAACCACTTGGTCATGTTAAATTAAGCATATTGAAACAGTTTAATGGGCTTATTAGCACGTTGTTAGAGCATAGGAAAATTCTCCAATTGCTATTTTGCAGTTGTGCAGCGTTAGTTTTGCTGTGGAAAAGCCTGAATGGATGATTCAGCTATAGGAATTCATTTATAGCTGAAGGCAATATGAGCCATTCATGGGAGAAAGAATATAATGCCCCACAACTGTTCAGCAAGTAAATTTAGATGACATATCTTTGTTTGTGTATCTTGTTGAAGTACATACCCAGCATGGAGAAAAAGGGAGAGCCAGAAGCGGTAGAACTGATCCGGTACATCCGGGTTGAGGAAAGGAAGCAAGCCACACACATCATCCAGACAGTCGACCTGCAAAAAAGGTAGTATGTGGATTCCCAAATATACAAACACACAAACAGACACTCTCACACATAGCACATGAACACATACACACATTACCTGTGAGCAGAGTGTGGCATCCTCATGGAAGTAACCATGCATGAAAGAGCAATACTCTCTGGTGGTGATTTCACATCTAGGATATAGGAATAAGCAAAATGCAATTTAAATATTCTCTGGATGACCAAGCAATCAAATCACAGTATACTAAGCCCCATGAAGAGTGGGACTGGTCATGAAGCCAGTAAACAAGTATATCAGGAGTATATCAGTCCACATCTTCACTCACCTGCCCTTAGTTCCTATGCAGCAAGGCCGTCCCTTGATATTACAGTCCATGTGTCTGTAGCCTGTGTGGTTCCACTTTTGGGGATATGTACACAACTAGAAAGGAACAGGGAATAATAGCATGTGTTTCAATCATGTTGTTTGGTGCACCTCAGAGTAGCATTAGTGCAGAAGCATTTTGTTTAAACAAAAAAGAGAGCATAATTGTATTAAATTAGGAGCAGCATTTTCTCACCGGCCATTGGGTGATATCATCTGGCCATGTGTGAGGCTCCGCAGAGGCGGGCTCTTCACATACTCTTCGCAGCATGCAACACAGGGAGAAATAAAAATATATCCAGGTTAGCAAAGCACACTTTATCAATTAGAAAACTTTCTAATACTACAGACAGACTGAAAATGTATTGCTTCACAAAAGTGCTGTACATATAGTAAGGCACATTAGTAAGATACGTATCCTCACCTAGGATCCTGATGACAGACAGAACCAGAGGACCTGATGATGTCCAGGGGCTCATTGTTCCACTTAATAAAGGTCGCCAGGGTCTCCTGTTGACATTTGTTTTAGTATTTAACATATAATCGTTTCATTGGTTGACAAGGAAGTTAAATAATGACTAATAAACACTTCATTAGTAGTTAACATGAGTTTTAAGAAATGTTAATCTATTCAACAAGATTTTTTCAACAAGCAACTTCTTTTTATAGCATATTTCGGTGGACATTACCTGCAACACATACAATGATTCAGGCCTTTGTACAGTGGTAATGAGAAAAAAAGATGTATGGGGAAGTCAATGAGTTGACAAATGTAAATAGTCTCAAAGACGTTGGGCAAATATGTAAAGAATGTATGTTAAGAGTAATAAACGTGTTTGCAGGTAATTATATGCTTATAGATTACATGCTCATGAGCCTGCATGTGTTTAGGAGACACATGTTTCTAGTTCATGGGTAATCTCTTGGCATGTTTTCATTGTACATGTGTTTCAATTTCTAAACCTCAGCAAGTTCTTCGACACGGACAAGTGAATGTGATGATCATGAAGGTGCAGGATAAACTACATACGGAGCAATCAGAGCTTTGGGTCTGCACACATCCAGAGTTGTCATTCTGAACGCAGCATCCAGACTCCCTCTCCAGGTCCACGGCCTTCTGGATCAGATTGTGGATCTGTCTGTCCTGACGGATACATGGAGTGAACTTGGCTCCCAGGTGGATCAGGTCATCCTAAGGGGGTAAATGATTGTCAGGTTAGAAAGAAAAGAAAAGCTAAGAATCCAATTTCTTTCATAAATTATTTCTGGATGCAGATTGGAGACAAGCAACCTGGCATGAATGTTCTTTTTCTTCCTAAATACGACACCAGCAGGTTCACTTAAAATGCAGAATTGCAGTTTGCTGTTACCCAGACTGTAGGGTAGGTGTCATATATTTAATATAATGTGCTATAATAGAAATAGAGCAGATCATTTGGTGTAGACACTAAACTGAGACAATCAAGAGACTTACAGAGCTTGGACCAATCCAGAAGTTCTCCTGTTGAGTATACTTGACGCTCTCATAAATGCCTTTGTTCTTCAGCACCTGAAGAGGGCGACAGAGCGACACAGATGGCATTGCTACACCTGTATACCATGTAATATGTCCCTGAACATTTACAGACTACAGAGTGTAACTTGTTTACTGGGTGAAGGATAAAAGAAATGTTCCTACCATTAATCGAATTTTTTAGCTGTACCTGAAAACATGTGTTAAGTGAACAGGATTATTTATGGGCAACCACATAGCATGAATCCTCAGATAATCAATTTCACAAAAAGATAGCAGGAACGATTATGATGAGGATGATGATGACCTATTGGAAGTAAATGTGTTGAAATGCAACAGTTTCATCATAAACTAACTGTCGTTATTTCGCGATACACCAACTTCCTCCCTAGTGCACATTCAAGCAACTGATAATATTGTGCGAACAGATTATAAATTTAAATCTTCACTTACCAGTTCAGATGTAGAATGTTGTGCAAACCCCACAGGGGCAAAACCATACGTACAGCAGGCCAGCAAGGTTATCACTATATGGACAAAAGTGATCCAGTAGGTAAAGTAGGGCCTAAAAATAAAGCAGAGGTTTACTTTAAATCATCCAGCCGATATCATGACGAACCAATATGGTAACCAACATTATAGGACAGCGAAGAAAAATGTCTTTAGTCTGCAATACCCTCCCCTGCTCTCTTCCCAGGTGTCAGGTCACTTTTACTGTTAAAACACTGTTGTTTTTAAATCTTTCAAAATAAAACGCCAGCTGATTACAATCATTCATGTTGTCAGTTCCATTAGTGTGTTTGCACATAAGCATCTATTGATACCGAACCTGTGGCTGTGGAAGTCGTCCAGCTGTTTCTGGATGTTGCTGCTGAGGCTGCGTCGGTAGTGCCTGTTCAGCCACTTCCCCACAACGCCCATGCCATACTGACGCTTGTGTTTGTCGAATGCAAAGTGCTTCACTTGGGAAGCGATGCGCTGACCCCGACGAGGATGACTTTTCTCAAGCACTGCCGTCGGAGTTCTGGGTGTCCGTGATATGTCTTTACTGGTTTGGAAGGAAGCCAGGATAAAGAAGGAATAAAAGGTTACTGAACAGTGAAAAGGAAGAAAGAGTCAAGGTGCCCATGTCAGTAAAACACTGATTAGTATAATTAATTAATCTGGGATGAGCATTGAAGACAAAAGTAGCTGTACAACTTGATATACTCACAGGCTGGAGAATTTCTGTTCAAGCTGATCGCTGGCAGCAAAAGCAGCTGACATGGGAGGCGACTCAAATACCTCATCAGTCATAGAGAACAACTCATCGTGGGCATCGACCTACACCGCAGAGGTAATAGAGGTCACAGAGAAAGAGTAAGTGCAGTAATTAATGAGATGCCAGGCATCATGTAGTTCTAGTCATTCCAGTCCTGTTCCTGTAGTAGAAGACATTTTGAAGGGGGAACATCAAAGATAATGAGCAGCTTCTGAACTGTATCTGTCAAACATTCCTTTATTTTAAGAAGAATATATGACAAATACATACGAATCAGATGTCACTTAGCTCACCTTGCTGAAGAAGAGGCTCTCGGACATATCCGCGGAGTCCACGGTGTCCTCATCCATCCAGCTGGGCCTTACAAAGCTCCTCCTAGGGAAACTGCGACCTGTCTGGGAGCCCGCCAAGCCACTACGGCCCTGAATAACAAACACACTTAATCACTCATTCCGTCAATGCATTATATGTCTCAGAAGAGCTGCATAGCACTTGAAAGAAAACTCACTGAGAGCAGCTATCAGTAACTTTCCAAAACATTGTTGGAAAACCTACAATCCCTTAACATTGGATTCCTCTCCGTGTCTGTTGAAAGTGTACGACTTCTTTGCATAATTTGTTGCACAAAAAAATTATATTGTTAACATTTGAAATTGTAACCATTGAGATATTTTATTTCTTTGTGCCATGCAATTCATTAAAAATAGCAATGGAAAGGTCTGTACACTACATGTGTCGACCTGGGCCTTCTTGTACATTAACTGTATTTCAACATATTAACATTCATACAAATCAACCTTTACTGGTACCCTACCCACCTTCATCAGGTTCGACGCAGCTCGGATGCTCATGCGGGCGACGGACTCCCTCTTACGTCGGGGGTAGCGGCTGTAACCGGAGCGCTGGCTGGTAAAGGAGCAGAGTGAGGTGACCCCTGGGGTGACGGGAACCCCTTGTGTGGCGTGGGGTGTCCTGGGGGAGCGACTTTCCATGTCATCAGGGCAACGGAAAGCTCGTCCCCGTGCCAGGGGATCCACAATCTAGAAAAAAAAAAAACAGATTTAGACCATGACATTAATATGAACCTGGACAAAACCTAAAAGATCGACTGTCATAATCATTATCACGTATATGTCATCTAACGGAACCTTTCCAAAAGAAACGGTATTCTCGTTCAGAGATGATAGACCCCCTTTACACTTTGCTGTGTTGATGAATGTTGCTAGTATCACTGCCCTTGTATGATGCACAAAAGATTCAGGTGTAAACCTCCCAGTTGACAGGCTCTATGTCATAAATCCAATTGTATGTAATTTCATTTTGCAGTTTGTGCAACTTCTATTTGCATGGTGTGGCATATATTGTTCTGTGTAGTAATAGGATGAGGAAATAAATACAGTCCTTTTGAATTAAACTTCAATCAGGATGTAAATCAATGTTTAGGGGGGCTCAAATGCCCCTATAACCGTATAATACCTTTGGCATCTTGTTTGCGGCTGGTGAGTCCAGGCCCTGGTCCATGCTGGTGGCTGAATCAGGCTCCCTATATTGGGCCTTCAGCTTGCCATAGCGTTGGCTGCAGTGGCGCAGACTCTTCCTCTGCCATACTTGCTGCTTGGTCTCACAGTCTTCTCCTACCCCAAACCACTGGGCTGTATTCCTACGGGTAACAAGAGGAGAGGGAGGATTAGATATCACTTATTAACAGTCAATAGGCGAGGTCAGGTGATGGAAATCCAGGAAAAGAGAGTACATATAGATAATCTGCACAGAAGTTTTCCAGGAACAGCTTAACAATGTAAATAATTGTGCTCTGATGAAAGGTCACTGTTTGAAAATTGGCTATGCGAAGCCATTATTCATCAGCCATATTAGACATTTAATTTTTTATTATTCATCACAACTACCGTACTTTTAAAAGGTTGAATGCACAACTGGCTGAGATTCCAAAAGTTGCTCTGTCTGATGGAAGGTTGAGATACTGTATGGTTGAACCTGGTACTTGGACTGCCGACACCGGCACAGTTATGATTGCTGCCCTGATGCTACTGCTATAGTAGACATATTGTGTCTATTGAGATGAATGTGAGAGGAATCGTGAAACATTGTGAAGTCCGAAACTCTGGATTAGAGACCAGTGCTTCCGTCAGTTGTGCTGACGTGTTAACATGCAAACACAGGAAGTCATGAAGAGTTCAACTCAGCACAATCACTTTACTGCACACACATTAGGAGCAAATGCAACCTTTATGGAACTTAGGGACTGCAAATGTAGTCAAGACAAATGTTGTCACAGTGACTGTTTAGGGACTCTGAAATCAATCCTAACAAAATAATTGTATGATGTCTGTTTATCAGAGAGAAGCTGAAAAGGAACAAACTGCTAATAAATAAATTTGATATGTGCGGAACTGTATTTCTTCACTTCTGGGTTAAGAAAAGCACTTTCGTATATTCATCATTCATTAGCTTGTTGATTGTTACTGTTAAATCAAAACATGACTTCACTCCGAATAGCGCCCTCACCTTGTTGATTGATATGAAGAAAAATAAAAGCTTGCACTTGGCTTGCACACATACAACAAACATTCGTCTTACTTGCGGATGCTTTGCGAGAGCGATGTTTGTCTTCCAAACTTTGCCCTTCTTTCCCTGACTGAGAAGCCTCCATCTCCAGCTCCGGTGATGCTCTCTGACACAGAGCTGGTTGCTTGGCCACTTACACTTTTCATCAGAGGTGGTCGGAGTGACTGGGAAAGCAGGGGAGAAAATACCTTACTGTAGGAATACACAAACAAACTACAGTACTTAACATCCGTGCATCCTTCGTTTAAGTGAAGCGATTGACCCCTATAAAAACTTAGTATTTACTTCATAAGAGTACTGTCATATAACTTTTACGCTAGTGAAATTTCAGGAAAGTATGAAGAAACAGATGCCCAGGCCTTATAGCATCACTTGTCACTATTCTCTCTAACGCCTACTTGTGCTCAGTGGGGTGTAGTTATTCCTCTAAGAGTCCATGATCATAGCAAATGGACTTATTGTTCTGATTGCCAATGACGGTCCACAACTTCTTTGTGTCCATTTATGGTAGTAGATCCTAACTTCACCAAAACCTGGTCTGCCTCTGAATGTTGTCCCTGAGAAAGACAGGTTCCAACCACTTTCCTTGTCCGACTCTTGGTGTGCTAGACATTCAAGACTAAAAACTTGTTTTATAGTATACTAAAGTACCTGGTGTAGCAGTTTTTTCCAAATAAATTCTGCATCTTCCACTTTTCTCCTAAGTAAGCACGCGCTTCACTTCACATTTGATACGCACATTTGATTTCAGCAGAACCTTTCTGTTTAGTAGCACTTTTACTCTCGCATGCACCATTAAGCTGTTTCGCTACGACACTGTGGAGCTGAAATGCCATCGTTTGTGTTCGGAGCACGGGGCCTACAGGGGGTAATTGTGTGCCCTTGTGCCCATTAACTGCAACTCAGCTGTCTAACATGCCTCTCTGCCTGGGCTGAAGTGCAAATTCACAGGAATAGAGGAAGGGTATGCTACCCCATTAACATGCTTTAAACCCCCTTGAAATTACAAGGAAAAGAAGTAGAACACGGCAGCCAGGTCAGTAACTTTCTCATTACAGATTAGCATGTTTCCTGAAAACATCTGCGGCAAAAAAAGGGCAATGCAGAAACAGGATCTTGATCCATATCCTTAGATTGTCATTGCTTTGACAGTTTGATCTGAGTTTCGCGAGCCCGGTGCGTTGCACTGGACGTACCTTATTTCATTAATAGATTTGGTGTGTCTGTACCTTGAGTCACAATCTGCTCAAGTAGGCCAGACAGACAAATACAGGTTGAGGTCAACCTACCTGTTTTGCAGGGTCATGGGCCATCATCTGCTCAGGTGGGGGTATTGCTATTACGAGGCTGGGTGGCTTCTTGCTCTTTAATCGGCTATCAGACTTGCCCCCCTTTAGAGGCGGCTCCTCCCCCTCCTGTGAAGGCATCCTGTCAAAGGTCTGGAGATAAGAAAATAATGTATGTCATTTAAAGACAACAATCTAAGGTATTTATCTATACAAAATGTGCCAGGCATTCTACATGTAGTTAAAGCACGCTACATAACATATAAACTAGTTATCATCTCAAGCATTGATAAGCAAAAGAAAACATATTAATCAACAATAATGTTAAGTCCTTCATTCATCGCCAATCTCCTTTAAGAGCATAATGCTCCACATTAAGAACATGAAAGGACTTTATATCAAGGCTCGCAGTCTTTTTGTGAGAAACTATTGCATACAGGGGATCCTTCTCCTCGATAACCCCTACAAAAAGGAAACTATTTCAGTCTATCCAAACAAACAGCCAAGTCAAACTGCAGCAGCCACTGGCTCTCCTCCACTTTAATTTGCACTAAACCCCTGCCGCAGGCAATTACTTAAGTAAACCTTCTCTGCATTCACTTACAGCAGATCAGAAATACTCTAACATATATCAGTCATGTTTTATCCTACACAAAGCTCAGGCCATTGATTTAATTTAAGGTTATTCTAAAAGGCAGAGGCAGGAAGAAAGGAAGTGGAAGTCTCTTCTCGAGTGTTGCATGAATAAACAAAGCTACATAAATAAATAAATAGAAGGTAAAAAGAACAGTACAACATGGTTTAAGATTCAAGTTGTTGAGATGTATCTATATTTGATGTACAGTATGTTTATATTTTAATAGTAATAATAGTAATTTGAAGATATTTTGTATTGTGTTCGAAAATGATAAAAATCATCCTCAGGTCAGGTCTCCTCTTTTGGGAAGAGAACTCGAGGAATTTCTATGTTAAGGGCCCAACTTCGTTACCATGCTTCGTTACCATGCTCACGGGAATCCACAGATTCCCGAGAGCCTGATTAAATGAGGACTTCAATGAGTGACTCTATGGAGGAACATAGAGATGCTCAGCAGCAAGCAAAGAATTAACCATTAAAATTGCTACAATGCTAAAGCTGGAAATATGCTCTAAATAAATAAAGCCAATTCAAAAATGATATTTCTGATGCTTGTACTAAACCTAATGAATTGAAGGGAACAATGTTTCACTGTGAAGGGGAGTGGAGGGTTTAGCTTCCTCTTCAACAAAGGACATTTATACAGCAGTTATATTTGATCCACATACATTGAAATAAAAACATTACAATTTTACACTGGAGTAATACAGTAGACCAATAATTGTTTAATAATTGCATTTAATTCTTATCTTAAATATGGCGGTGTTTGTAATATAATGGCAGATGAGGATGATCCTACTGGATGATCCAGAG
>CAAKHC010002638.1:3885-25860 GCA_901007825.1 Macroramphosus scolopax
GGAGGAGGGGGGGGGGGGGACCCCCCCCCCCCCCCCCCCCCCCCGCCATCTCCACTCATGTGTGCTGCGCAGTGTCGATCTATAATCAAAGGCTGCATGTCCTGATTACATGATGTGTTGGCAGCTGTGTTATTTATAAAGACAAGAACCCCTCGAAGCTCCGTTCACATGGACTGCAGTCAAATGACTATTGACCTTATCCTCCATGAGACAAGGTGTAAACATGAGATGCTAATAAAACACTCCTCTGTATTCCGCTGTAAATGCTACGAAGCACTAATGATACTGACGCCCACATTACATCTTTACATCCAACGTCGGTTTCACTCTGGAAATTGACCTTAACGCCGCGCTCGGAGACTTTATTCATATGGCTTCACGTGCCAATAGCCTCAGGCGGGTACAACTTTTACAGCAGCCGTCCTCTCGGCTGCTTGTCCATCATCTGCATCCGTCATCCTCGACGCTCCGGCTTCCAGAACCGTCTGTCGTCAAGCGGTTTGTCAGTCAGAGTGTCGTCTCGGGTTGGATCGATATCAGCGATTCCCTACACGTAAACACACGCCGTCGTTGATCAAACATGATCAATAGTTGTGTTCCACTCTCACAAGACGCAGGGAGACCGGAGGAGACTGGAGGAGCATCAACGCACCATCACTGTCAAACGTGGGGAGGACGACAACGAGTCTGCTTGATTGTTTTTTCCCACGGCTCGCTCTCGAGTGTTCCTTCTATCTGCTTCATCCTTTCATCGAAGAAATAAACAGTGACACATGCTTTGACACCGGGGGGGGCGCTCGCTCGATTTGCATAGCGTCGTGCTAGTTGCGAAGTCATCGTACGGGGGGGCCTCTGATAATACATCGGTCTGTGCATGTCTGATGCTGTCACAGTGTTTGTGTGAGGAGGCAGCGCGAGGCGCCGAGGCTGGAAACCCTGCCGACAACCCTGCTTTTTAATTGCTACGGCGGATCAGGAACATGCTCAGATTTTTGTGTTTATGTGTCTTTTCCGTTACCGGGAGAGAGAAAACAGACATTGTAATACCAGTTATTCATAGCGGGGAAGCCCCGTCTTTCTGACACCGACAGACTCAATCAAACACGGGAACTTAAAAACTTTTCAGATGCTCGTTTGATATCCGAACTGTAATCCTGATCCACAACACAGCAAAGTGTTTTGTCTCTGCTGTGATGTCAGATTTACAGAACTCCACCGACTGCGCGTTGGCCCAGATACCGTCTCGTTGAAGTGGTGGCTATCTTTTATTCTGTCAACCCAAATGTGTTTGTGCGATGTTGTTCTTGCTCGCATTTACAGGTCTATCTGATTCCCTTAGCTCTCGCGGCAGCCGATAACAGCTCCGTTTGAATGAGTCTGTCTGTTCCGTGTGTGTGTGTGCGCGCCAGCCAAATAGTGATATCTTACCTTTTTTCCCTTCGCTCATCTCCTCTTTCCTTCTCTGTGCAGCTCGCGTGTGCGTTTAAGGTTGAAATAAATTGGATATTTGAATCTACGTGTGTGTGTGTGTAGTTTTAATGTGGTGGTGCAGGAAGGCGACCACGTTGGCGCAGTGTTACTGCGTCTGTATCGGATGAATCACAGCAGAGATGTTCCTTTAATATAAACCACACAAACCGGAGTGACTCATTCGCTGCTTTAATGGACCAAAAGTACAAGCAGCACATTTAACATGTTGGCAGCACACATGAAAGAAGAGCCTGTTATCTGGATTAATACCTTGTGGTGATTCAATGGTTCCTATCTTCACATCCGAAGAGACACAGCAGCTTTGCTTCACTGGATTCTTTCCTTTTTTCTTATTGTTAATCATAGATTCTTTTAAATTCGATGTGTTTATAGCAAGTTTTTAGGCCATATTTTACCTTTTTAATGAGAGTCCAGAGAGCTCAAACGCAGACGCTCCCTTTCTTTTCTGTAATCACTCCCTCTAATCCTCTCACGTCTGTTAAATTAAACGCTGCCGTATCTGAACGGAATAGTGTAGGCTGAGAAAATGTTTCAGCACAGGTGGAAAATAGATGTTTTTAAACCAGACCAGAAGATAAATGAGATGTTTAACCGGCATAGACACCACTTCCCTAAAGCCTCCCGTCCCTGTGTGTCTCCCAGGTATGTGGTCCTTCTCCGTCTCCGAGCTGGCCATCCCCGGCGCTGAGATAGGGCGCATCTCGGCGAGCGACGCCGACCTCGCCGAGAACGCCAAGCTGGAATATACGATCCTCGAGGGAGAGACCGGCGACACGTTCAACATCACCGGAGTGAACCAGGAGGCGGTCATCACTCTCAACAAGGTGAGTGAAGGATGACAGGATGGAGTGGGAGACGGGCGAGAGGAGAGGAGAGAGGATGAGGGGGAGGAGAAGTGATGACACAGGTAATGTGGGCAGAGGAGGTTGTTTTGTCTCTGACTCAAAGGACAGATAGAAACATTAACCTGGTATTACATGTAAATACTGAGCATTGGAAACTGGAATTGTAATATGATCACAAATAGTGAAACATTCATAGAAAATGCAAATGCATCAGATTTACTGTAATTTCCTGACAAATGGGTGTCGAGGCGGTTGAACAGATTTCCGTGTGGGACATTTGCACATGCAGGAGGATCAATGAGCGCCTGGCTCTTCATTCAGAGTTCAGCTGACTAATAGTTCCCTTCACTGTAATGCAAGATGATTTCAATTTCACACAGTCATTCCTGAAGCCGGCTGTCATCCCCCAATAATCACATTCTCATGAAGACGTGCGGGCACGGCGGGGGTGATTAACGCTGACACCTGCTCATTACCAGGATGGTAAAAAAAACATACCGCACGTGTCTACCCGGGGGGGGGGAAGGGGGACGCTGTGATGAATCACATGTGAGGAAGACTTAATGTGGAGGAGGAGGAGTTGTGAGAGGCTTGTCTCAGACGTGATGCTTTCATGTCAAATAAGCCACTCAGACGTGCCTCGCTTCAGAAAAACACACGTTCCTCTAATGCTGTCAAACAGGTGTCTGATCTTTGTCACTCACAGGAGTGTGTGCTTCTGATTGTGTATCATGTGTGGGTGCGATGTGTGTGTGTGTGTGCCTCCGAGTGCTTGCATGTTTCTTATATGTATAAAAGTCGTGTTATTTCATCATGCGGCTGTCACCAGGAGGTAGAGTTAGCACCTGCTAGCGCAAACATGCTAGCTGCAGACTGCAGAACTTCTCACTTCAAAATAAAACCAACACATTTTTTTGCTCGTTAAATCAACTCAAACTAATAATTCATTATAAATATCATCATTTCTATAAATATATTAAGTCATTTGAACAAAGATTCAGGGTGTGTAGTGAATCCCGTGGCTGTCCTCGTGTAAGCTCTCACCCTTTGGGTCTGTTGGAGTTGTTAAAAACCAGAGCAGGATTTCCAGGCTTCTTTGAAGAGGAGCTGAGAAGCAGCGAAGACGACTGGGTACGGCAGATATTAGGAAGAAAGAAATTAAAGGGGAGGCAGCGGGAATGAGGGGAAGGAGAGGGTATGGAGATTGGGTGGAGGAGATGGGAGAGCTGAGGGTGTTAGAGATGCAGCATAACAAGAGCAGAAGAACCAGAGGGAGAGACGTGCACAGACGGCGAGAGCGTCGAAATCAGTGACAGCCATGAAGAGAAATTAGCGCTGCTAGAAACTGAGAGGCGGCGGCGGCTGGTGGAAATAAACATCTGAAAAGAAAAGGGAAATATAAATGGAGCTCAAATGAATACAAGAAAATGTAGAGAGAAAGGTAGAGGGGGGGGGGGGGGGGGCATGTTGCAACAACGAGAGGTGAAGAAGAGCAAGGATAGAGGGAGGAAGAAGAGCAGAGCAACGTGCTGCAGGTACATCAGACCAGTTCAACACGTCGCAGGTGAAACAGACAAGACAATTATACATCAGCAAATACAGTTAAAGCAGGATTCCTCCCACTGGATTCGGCTACCAGGCTCTCAAAGACACAAACAAAACGTACAATTAGTTTCAACCTCGTCTGCTTTGTGTTGCTTTAATCTCCCCACAAAGGCTCAAAGAGAGGCAGAGACATAGATTAGAACGGCGCGGCTGCTACGAGTGAAATATTCAATAAAGTGAACACTCACAGGTTACACGGGGATTCGTTTTGGAAAGCTTCCCGAAGAAGAGTGGAAACAAATGTTGGATATTTGCGGATGCCGCTCGGCACCGCGTCACCAGTGTTTACGTCAAGCGTGGCCGTGTAGCAGAGTTGGGTTGTTAAGTAGCGGAAGAACAGGTGAGTGTTGCAGGGATGAAACCGTCTTGACTTGAAGAGGTTGAAAGCACTTAACATTGCAGGGAATCTAACTCATCGTGTAAACTCTAATTGAATTAAAAGAGTAATTTGCACGAGCGTGCGTGTATTTAAGTCGTGTTAATGATAACGTGTGTGTGTGTCCCGTTTCGGATCGCTCTCACACTGCGAGCTAAAGAAGGGGAAGGAGATGATTTGTTTGCCTCCCGGTGCATCCGAAGGATTTCCGAGCCCGGAATGATTCGTGTTACAACAGAGTTGGCCTTGACCTTGCTGGTCATCCCGCCGCCGCGGGGCCGGAATCTCTTTAACCGTTGATCCAAGATTGCTCTCCGTCAGACACAAGCACAGCTACACAGAACGAAGGCGCTCGGCCAACGAGAGCGCTAATAAACCACAGAGAGATAAACACAGTCACTCATAAATAGAACACACTTGACCTTGCGGCTCCCTCTGCTTAAACTGCAGTGAATAATACGAAGAGGTGTGATTGCTTATTTAAGGGCTGAGAGAGGAATGTTGCGTCGGTGCTTGTCTTTACCGCAGAGCGATGTGTTAGATTGTAGGTGGGCGGAAGACTTTGGGGGTGGAGTGGGGGGGTAGGAAAAGCAGATTAACGAAAAATAGAAGGGGGAAGCTGCAGGAAGCAGTTGTGAGCGAGACTGAGAAAGAATACGTGATGAGAAACGGAGCTGGGAGGAAGAGAACATAGTAAAGCCATGCAAATGCGAGGGTGAGGCAGGGACATGCAGAAAGAAGCCTGGTCATTAATAGTCTACAAGTCTGGGTGCCGACTGATGCTGCCTGCTGCTTATCACTGTTTATTTACTGTCAGCCCCCCCAGAGACCCCCAGCAACAAAAAGATTCCCTCTATCTCCCCCCTTCTCCCCTCCCCTCACCCCTCCTCACATCATCAGCCACTGTCTCTCTGCATTCTGTTACTCTCTCTCTCTCTCTCTCTCGCCTTCTGATCCCCCCACACGCGTCCAAATATGCAGGGACGAGCACACGAGCTAAAAACGCTAGTAAATCTAAAGCCATGCGCACACGCACACACACACACACAAACACACAAACACAGTCCCTCCCCCCTCGTCTCCCTCGCCTCGTCCTCGCTCTGTTTTGTGTCTAGAGGCCATGTCAGACAGTGTGTGTTGTTTGTCAGTGGCTCTGAAGCCGGAGTCCGCCTGATTAGATTCACACAAACACATAAAAAGACATATGAGGGGGATGAAATAAATACAAAATCAAACCGCATAGTAAGACACACGGACTGCGGCGTTAATTCAATATGGATTCATGCTTTAATATTCCATCCTGTTTCATTGTATTTGTTTTAATTCATTTCTAGTCTGATCCTTTTTTGTTTTTCCTCTTTGCTCCCCGACTGGTCGGCCCCGGCCGCGCTCCAGTTATTGATTTATTACATAATGCCGTTAATGAATGTACAGTTCATATTGCCGCTAATGGAGCTTTGATACAGCATGTGAACAAGGCCACCGAAATAAGTAGCAGGTAATTGAGGAATTAGTTAAACACTCTCTGGTGCAACAGCTCCTTGACACCGCTCTGCAGCAGTGCCCCCTAATGGCCAGAGTGCAGCACTCGGTGACGCAGGAGCTGCAGGTCGTCGTCGCCGCCGGTCGAGGCTTCCTTGAAAATAAGTCCACTCATCAAAATCAAATCAACTGCCGTGATGAGCAGTAATTAGAGGGAGCGGGGGTGACACGGAAAATCATCCCGCTCAGCTGATGGAAGCAGATACTTCACATGCATCCATCAGGAAATCAAAACACAAATGAGATCCAGTGTGTTGTGATTGGAGGAGCTTTGCATTTATAGTGCGGCGACCTTTAAAAAACAAGCCGGGGTCACAGCAACTCATCACACTTGTATACGATCTAATAGCATTTATGTAACAATCAGATAACCAGGCGTGTCGCAGCATCTTCACTATGAACGGAGCAGCGTCCTGATTAAGGAGGTTCAAGTTCAAGTGTTGGTGACGGTGTGAGCCGCCTGCTGTTGGTGCCCCTTTCATTCCTCCTACCTGAGGGACAAGCCGGCTCGCACATGTGTCAGTTTGCCGTTATTATTTCCATATGCTCTCACTTAAAACGGCTGGCTAATCCTCGGTCACACGCCGGCAGCGCGCCCAGGATTATCTGTGTTTGTTTTCTCACGCGGAGGAGAGATTGTGTTAATCTGCTCAGCGGGAAAAAAAAAAAGAGGGAGAGATAGAGACAGAGGGAGAGAGAGAAAGAGAGCAGTGTATTTCCTTATAAAATTGGGGGAAAAAAAGAAAAGGGGGGGGGACACAGGACATCTGAGAGTGAAATAAGACGGGGACAGGAGACGAGAGACAGAGGAACGGGGAGGCGGTGGAGGGAGAACAAAGTCAAAAGGGAGATTTGGAAGAGGCTTTGTTCTCTCAACTCTGCAGTTGTGCTTGTTGGCAGAAATGTCCGAAGCGTTTGTCATCAGACAAATGTGATGTATGATTGAGGTTTAGAATGCACAAAATCAAGAGCGGAGTAAAGCCGCCAAGGACAGCTGGGCGCCGAGCAAAACACACACACACACACACACACATGCACACACGAGTAGAGCCGACCTTAAAGGCCCTGCGGTCGGTGTTGCACACACTCATATGAGCAATTATGCAGGTGTTCAGAGTCTTCTAATACACCATCAATTACAGTTCAGCAGGGAGGGTTGAGCACCACCTTCGTGGTTTGGAGATTAACCCTGCAGTAATGTATATCTGTAGATGTAAAGCACACACACACACACACACACACACACGGAGCATGCAGGCCTCCGTCTGCAGAGGTGTGTTATATATCGTCAGTCTAGCATGCAGGTTAGCTAATTCATTTCTTTTAACTGTGAGGCGCCTTTTTAGCATAGAAATTGTGCGGAGATTCGCAGGACAGGAGAAGGTCACACCTGCTGCAGAGTGTGTGTGTGTGTGTGTGTGTTGATTTCTATTAGTTGTTGAAGTGTTTGAATGTAAAATGTCGGGGGAAAAAAAAGGAAACATCCTGCTTTTGTTTTGTGTGACCTTTCCAAAATCCAGATTCATTCAATATACCTGATACAAAACAAAGAAAATAAGCTAATGACAGACTGAAACATGAATATTTAGCCTTTGTGCTTTATACCTGATTTCAATTAATCCATTAACAGAAGTGCTGAAAGTGATTTTCTGTTTCTGAAAACATTAATGAAGAGTGTGTGTGTGAGCCCTGAGCCCTGTCACACACACACACTCGCAAAAAAAAAAAAGGATGGGTGGGGGTTGCCGTACGGGTGATGGAGTATGCAAGTTAGCGAAGGAGGAGAACTGGAGTGATGGAGTGCAGGATAGAAAGAGGGCGGGGGTGATGAGTGTGTGCTCGCCACCTAAGTGACACCTCTCCTCCTTAGACAGATTTTCTCTTTCTTCCTGTAATAGGGACCCTATTAGAGAACCTTTTCTCCCCGTCTACCAGACACACACATTCCCACAATCTCCATCCGTCTGTCTCCCCTCGTAATACGTTTGTTTATTTATATTCCGCGCCGAGCGATTCAACCTGCCTCCCTCCGTCTTTCAACTCGCCCGTTTCTCCGCGCGCGTTTTAATCAATCTTCAACCCCCTTTTTTTTTTCTAAAAAATTGCAGATTTTCCCGTGAAGCATTTTAATGTGGTTTACAGCTCAGAGAGAGAAGGAAGAGAAGAGACGGGAGAAGGAGCGGGAGGAATCTGAAATAAAGGAGAGCCGGAGAGAGGATATCAATATTCCCGTTGCCGCTGGGATTCTCAGAATATTTCTTTCTTTTTTTTTTTTTTCTCAGTTTGAATCTGACAGCAAATATTCTGCATATCCGGGGAGCCGATTCATCCTCTGTCCAACATGCTTCTCCGTGCCAACGACACCGAGATGATTCATGTGCCCACATACAACGACACACACACACACACTGACGGAGGATCTGAGGGCACACCAGTGAACAGAACCACTTGTACTTTCACATAAGCCCACGCGCACACTAATTTGTGACTCAAACAAGCTCCCTGTAAATGGAATCAACAGTGGGTGTATCTGCGTGTGTGTGTGTGCGACAGTGGATGTGACTACCTGTGTGTTCTTTTGCCGTCTCTGACAATCAGCCCGGCAAAACCGATCACAACTTCGAATCAGTGCTTCGGGGGGGGGAGGGCCGTCATGCCGGTGGAAATTCGGCGCACAATCACGCGGCCGCCTCACGCGAACAGGCTTCATGAATTATCCGGAATAAACAATCATCCGGGCCTGAACTTCAATCCACAGTGCAATCTCCATCACTACCTATGTACATGCTGGGATACAAAGACATGTCTGCACTTTCATCATAGCCAGGTACGAGTCTCCATGGCGACGGAGCCGCCACGGGGATGGAGGGGGTGTTCCGAATAAGTGTTTGCATGAGGAACAAACCTGGGATTTTTATTTTTAAAACCCTCGTTGGAGGATGTATTGTTTACGGGGAATCTTCTGTCAACCATCTTATACGTGTCGCAGCAGACAATCTGCCTGCGACAGCGAACTCCAAGTCCACACTAGGAAAAACAAGTTTGTCAAGTTTCACTCGCACGAAGGTCTGAAAGAACTCCTATGAGCATGTTTGTAGTGTTACGAGCAAACACACCACCTGCCAGGTGCCCACCAACACACTACCGAGTGCCAGCGCTGCAGCACCAATCACTGCTGGAGAGGTACAGCTCGCATCGCGAGCACCCCAAATACATCCTCCATCTGTGCCGCGCGTAGAAAGCAGCGCTGACACGACTCTTTCCAGCTCCAGCGTTTCATTCTAAAGCAGTGAACCCTACACATACATATATATACCCTCAAGACTTGACATGCCGTCAACAACGGCAATGTCAAAGCTTCCTCGGCGACGAGCCTCCGTGAACCTTTCAACTTATCGAGCGCCGAGGAACCTCATTGGCGATGCCGTAACATCAACAGCTCCCTTCTCCGACTTCACACACCATCCGAGCATCTACTCATAACAGTGTTCAAAGTGTCCCTGCAACACATCACAACACGCAAGGTAACAATGGAAGTCAGCCGATAACCTCTTTGAAGGTGTAATCTGTGGGAATAATTCATTATTTTTCCCGTCTTTCTACTTCTTGATATGTAATTTAACAGTCATTTGTGGAGGATTTAGTGTGAGAATTGAAGCTGATGAAAGCAGACAACAAATGATTGGATCTGATGTTTGGGACTGTGACATTTTGCATAATTTCTCGCTATTAAAATGCATTACTGATTCCGCACAAGTCAAAGTCTAAATCTTGACTGATTATACACTATGTGAGGCATGTTAACGACTTGTAATGTAACCGTTTCACTCGTCCTCCCTCAAGGGTGTAGACTACGAGAGTCGGAGCTCCTACTCCTTCTCTGTGGAGGTGCTCAACCCCACCGTGGACCCTCGCTTCTTGCGCCACGGCCCCTTCAAAGACCGGGCTTCCATCCGAGTGGCGGTGCTGGATGCAGATGAGCCGCCGAGGTTCTCCAGGGCCCGATACCACATGGACGTGTCGGAGAACTGCCCGCCGGCCTGCACTGTGGGCCGGGTCAGCGCCGTGGACCCGGACACTGGTCTGACCAACAACATCAGGTACAGGACGAATGACTTATATCACACATTCTTCGATAGGATCCATGTCTGAGGTCGTAAGTGAATGAACGTCCTGCAGCATTTATTGATGTGATCTATTTCCCCGCCAAAGACGACATCAAGCATTCAATGGCCCCTGAAGTTATTTTCTCAGTTCATGTCTTTGTGGATATCAAGTATATATGAGGATATATCATATATATATATATATATTTTATTACTGACTGTTGGATCTGAAGCAGAAACATTAGAAAGTAGGCCTGAGGGATATCTAGAGTTTTGGATTGAAACTCGAGCACAGAGCTAAACAAATAAATGTAAGCTAACCAAATACCCACACCGTCTCTTCTTCCCCCCCCCCCTCCCCCAGTGCCAGACAGTGTCCACAGAAGCTTGCACAGTGTGTCCACTGTTTATATTTTCCGCTCTGTTATACGTCTTGTCCCCATGTTCCTTCTTCAACTTGAAAAATCTAGATTTTATATATATTTCAAAGAAGCCAAAAGCTCTCCGAGGACGCCGAGAAATGTTCGCTGAAATTGAACGAGCACAACCGAACAGAAGGTCCGAAGGCTGGGAAACAGCAGGGTGGAAACACAACTGAACTGATGCAACAATAAGGCCCAGGTGGCGAAGATGAGAGGGCGAGCAGAGAGCCGATGGGGCTGGGAACAGGGCACGGCTGACGAAGACTAATTAACTGATAAGACGCAGGTGAAAACACGGCAGGCAGGGAGCATCAGCCGACGCAAACTCAAAATTAAACAGGAAATAACTACAAGACAATAAACGCTGAGAACATCCAGGGATGTGGAATGGAGTAAATGGTCTGTAGCACCGCCACAGGAAGCTACGTCCCAATTATCACAGGCAAAAGAACTGAGAGTGAGTGTGTGTGTGTGTGTGTGTGTGTGTGTGTGTGTGTGTGGGGGGGGGGTGATAGTTGGTATATTCAAAAAGATATTTAAGTTATCTGTGGCACTTCAAAAGAGCTCCTATCAGCTGAGATAATCTCCCTTTATTAATTCTTTGGCCATTTGAATGCCGACTTTCTTATCACTCCCTCACAGACTTGCCCTGTTTTCTTCCTCCACTCTGCGACCCACCATCTTCGTCTCCTCTTTGACTTCGCTCTCTCTCTCTCTCTCAACCCGACTTCCCCTCTGCCCACTTTTCCGTTTAACTTCCAACACCTTCTCTCATCACGACGGCTCTCTCACGTTGCAATTTGCTTGCGTTTGTGCAGGTTCTCCATCGATCCCCAGTCCGACCCGGAGGCGTTGTTCCGCATCACGCCCGACACCGGCCTCATCACCACGGCGATGGAGCTGGACCGGGAGCGCGACCACTGGCACAACATCACCGTCATCGCCACCCAGAGAGGTCATTCTTTGCACACAACTTAACTAAAGATTCTTTTCCTTTCATGTAGAGCAGAAGCTCTTCAGCAAAGCCAACATTTTGCAACGAGAGCTTTAGGGGAGTGTAAACTCTTTATTATATGGTATCTGCAAAGCACCCTATCCAGTGTGCGGTTGCAATTCACTAAGCAGCTTAGCTCTCGAGCCATCAAGCCATGAGAGGACGCTGTTTGGTGGCACAATAGTTTGTTGCAGCGTTCCAAAAGGATCAATTGATCTGCAGTCTGTGTGTTATCTGATGGCGCCATAGATCCATTCACACAAGGATTCCACTGGAAACAAAGAATTAAAACAAGTCGAAGGTGACCGCTGCTCTACAAGCTCGCTATGCTTGCACATAAGAACATTTTCCATGTCTATTATAAGGTACAACAATTATAGCACACAAGAAGGAACTATGTGTTCCCTTGTTGAACTTCAGTGAATGCTTTACATGGTTCTATTCAGATGTGAATATAACATCTCGAACCTTCAACACTGACCCTGTAACACAGCTCAATTCATATATGTAAAACCCTAGGAGCCATTTGGAGATCAGCCAAGACAGTATGGACGTGGTCCATGGTCGTGGCCCTGGAGGGGGGGGGAGGAGAAACAAAGCATATACATTAATAATACATACGTTTGTTAGCATACTGATCAGATCATCAATACTTTTCTTTTCGGGGGTCGTGAATCTTGGTTTCTATCTTCAGACAAACAGCCGTCGCAATTCTTCTGTTAGGCAAATAAGTTTTATGTCTATACGCCATCAAACTTTAACATGGTCTGGAGAGCGAAAGTTGTCTTTCCGGCTCTCAGTTTGCAGAGAGCAGCGTTTACACCAACTTCTCGCCTGATCTTGGCTGAGACCCAGTCTTCTGGCAGGTGACGCATCATTTTTTATATACTTTTTCCGCCCTAAAAAGTCAGGCTGTCTTGTCTAGAAGTGAAAGTGTTGTTGGAGAACGTTGTCCAGTGGCCGCTGCGCCCGTGCGGGGAAGTTGTTTTCCTGCCAAGTCTCGGACAGAGTTAATCTTTACTCACAATCGACTCAGGGCTCCTTGTGGCAGGAGTATCGGTGGGGCTGCGGAGGCAGCGCAGTGAGTGCTTCTCTTGAATAATGAGCTCGATCTGACAAACACACTGTTGGAGGCTGTGTTGACATAAAGCTCAGCAGGAGCTCTGCGATGGCCACAGGCGACCGGCTCTCCCTGTGGCATTGCAGCGAGAGCTCATTGTCAGTTTTTCAGTCTTGAGAACCATTTTGCTGTCACGGCTTTACAGTCCTCAGTTTGAGAACCTGGTGTTGGAGTGTAAGCGTTCTGTGTGTGTCGTCGCTTGCATCAGGTCTGGTCTGAGCTACGGTGCAGGGGAGATAAATGAGGGAAGATCTCATTGAGCCTGGACGTGTAGATGGGAGAACATCTCACCACGTTCAAGTGTGTCAGTGACAACATGTTGGAGTGTGTGTATGCATGTGAATGGGGTGAGGAAGACACTCTGCGTGGCTGCATGCAGATTGACTTCATGCCTCCTTTACACCCTCTCCTTGTTACAGACGCACACACACACTTGATGCTTTGGCTAAGAATGGAGAAGTTCAATGTGGAAGCTTCAGACGTACGCAGCCGGGAGTGCTGTGACATTTGCTGCTATGTATTTACACAATTATGTGCTCACCGATGTAAACTGTCGTCTTCTGATTGTCCCTTTCAGACAATCCCAGCCAGGTGTCCAGGGTTCTGGTGGCGATCGAGACATTAGACCTGAACGACAACGCCCCGGAGCTGGAGAGGCAGTACACAACCGCCATGTGTGACTCCTCCACCATCGGGCAGGTCAGGATGTGTTTATGAATGATTCCAGCATCCTGCAAATTATTCTTTTGCCAAAAGTGTTGTTATTTACAAACCTGGCCCCCGTCCACTGCTACATTCGTACAGACGAAGGATATAGAAATACAAATTATCAGTCTGGTCCGAGGTTGCAAACAAAGTATCCAAACGAAGACGCTGACGGGGAAACCATCAGGAGCAGTTCGGTGTTCAGTGTCTTGCTAAAGGAGACTTTGACACAAACTCTGGAGGAGCCGGGGATCGAACCATGAACCTTCCTATTACTCGACGACCCGCTGTACCTCCCGAGCCACAGCTGCCCGATCTGTTAGCATCATGAGAGGTTCATGACGTCTGTAGTCGAAAGTTAGATATATTTATTTGTAACTGTGCTGCCTTTTGTAAGTCATAAACGTTGAAGCTAAAACCATTAAAAGAGGCAACACAGTATATAAAACTCACAGAGTGTATTAGTACACATAGAAGGATTAGTACACTTCCATGAGGAGAAGCATGGCGGTAAGTGAATCCAGGATTACAAACATACGTATGTGTACATGCACAACAATAATTATATATAATTTCAATGCAATATTTCATCAGATAGCTGAAAATGATTGAAGGACAGATATTAAGATGTCAGAAGAATCACGACTACCTTCAATTATAGTTTTCAGTTACATGTTTTGAACACTTTTCAGAATATTCCGTCCCTGTTACTTTACTTCTTCATATAATCCCTTTAATCTCATCATGATAGAGCCTCTAATTCTTCTTCCTCTGCCGTTATAATTGCAGATCATCCTCAATATGATTAAATCTATTCTGATCCAAACAAATTCTCACATTTTGTAATTCTTTTGATGTTTTTTTTTCCCCCCTCTGTTGTACATCGGTTTCTTCCACCAATAAGACCGTGTGGCGCGACGCCAAACAGGACCAGAGACAAAGTCTCTGTGTTTATTAATCTCAAATGATCGATCCGGGTTTAGGGGGACTTTTAATCACCGCATCTTTCGAGGGGAGATTGTCGGCAGACGCACGATGCAGTCAATGGAAGTAGATAGACGACGGTAATCCTATTGACAATGTCACACGCCGATGAGAGCTCCTCTGAGAGGTAAGCTGATGACATCCTCATCTTCCTCCTCAGGAATACCTCTAAACATCAGGTTGTCTCACATCGAGCGTGTAGTCAATAACAGCGTCTTCTCTCTCAGTTTGCTGTCTTTCAGCAGAGTCGTAGTTAACTGATCTGTGCAACTGTTTCCCTCTCGTGCCGTCTGTAGTCGGCGTCTTTTATTTTCTTGACAACGTGTCAAGAACAACGAGCTCCTGCAGCTCTTCATTGACGGCCTGCAGAACGTCCTCCATGTTATTATTATGTTTCTAATTTCGGGACAGCCGGATATCAGCTGAATCATCCGGATTGCGATCTGAGTCCTATATGAGACGTTTTAACCGGCTGATTTGGAGACTTTATCCAATTTCTTTGGTTTGAATCTTGTTTTTTTTGGGGGTGTGTTGCACTCCATCAAACGAAATACAGACAAGCTGCTTAAAATGCTGGGAAAACAAAATCAGACTGACAATAAAAGGATTCTTAATTGATTCACTGAGCAATAACTTTTTGTTTTATCTGCTCCGCGTTTTACAGAGTGAACCAACACACGTACTTAGAAACACATTCGCTCGACGATGTGCATTATCTCTAATTACATTTCAGTTTAATCCTCCCTTCCTGTCATCCTTCGTGCTTTACTTGAGGCATCGTCTATCATGGTGCTCGTGCTTTATCCCACCTGAATTATTCAATTAGTCATCTCTGTTCTCCTCGGCGTCTTGCTGCAAACACTCCTTTAGCTCTGTTTTTACTTCTTTGTCAGTATTTCATGATGCCTTTGTGGCCATAATTTGGCATCCTGTCCCATCTGTTGTTTTTACTGGTGTTTTCGCTGCTCCGCTCGTGTCACTTCGACACTAAATCTGTGATTCGACTGCGGCGTTCATTTATTTTTTTGCCTGTGATGCTCGTGTTTGTGTATTCTGTCTTGTGGGTGAGAGCATCAAGAAAGAGAGATTATAAGATCCTCAAATGGATTTCGGGGGCATGTGTGCACGTCTCTGTGTGACAAGTCATTAGACGCGTTGGAATATACACACAGCAACTGATAACATAATGGAACAAAACAAATCTTCTGAAGGCCCAGAGATGGTGACTAACTCCGAAAGCATGTGGCACTCATCATCTCTGCATTCAGACTCCTAACGAGCACTCGAAAGAACCTCTGAAAGGACGGCCCTTCATAAAGACGACTGGAGTTTGCAGAGAAATCACCGATTGGCTGGAGCTGCAGAAGATCTCCTTCTTTTTTTTTTGATGGATCTGGTTATCTCTCTGCAGTCCTTGCAGACTTGTGCAGATGCCATTGCCGAAGTGAAAGCCACACTGCACCATATTTGTGACGGGCGGCGCTCATGAGACACAGATATTTGTTTTTGTGCGAGTATCAGTCACAGCTCGCCTGCGCCTCGATACTAATTGTTCGGCTTGTTTTGATTCCCGCTGACGCCGGCTAATGGTTTGTTGCTTGCTAAAAGCACTCTCTTTGTGTTTCTCCCATTACTCTCTTTTTCTCCTCTTACTGCTTTCCCCCCTCCACAAACACACACACACACACACACACACACACAACCGTCCTCGCCCAATCTCCTCCACTCTCTCTCTATCTCTGTTTTTCAGGTGGTGCAGGTGTTGCGGGCGATTGATAGAGATGAGGGAGGGAATGACAGCACAGTGTATTTCAGCATCCCTCCGGAGTCCAGCACTTCCCTGAACTTCAGCGTCAGGGACAGTGGCGGTAGGCAATCTTTCCCTTATATTTCTCTTAATTCCTTTTTTTGTTCCCTCAGCAGACACACACTTTTTTTTTCTCCTACATTTTAAAAGCTCTTAATCTGAAATTTTTTTCTCACCGCCATCCCCCCCTCCATCTTTGTCTTTTCTATTCTTTCTTTTCGCCCTCCTCTCAAACTCTTCTCTTCTCTCTCCCTCCCACTCTTCCTCCTCCTCCCTTTCCCTGTCACTACCTCACTCCTTTACCATCCATCTCCCTACTCTGGTGGCCTCATTGTTTTTGTTTTGTTATCCTCCTCTCTTTTGTTAGACTTCTCATCTCCTCCACATCCGCCGTCCCTCGGCTGCTACCACATATACTGGCTGCTGCCTCCCCTCCAATTGAACTGGATTCAGCTACTTAGTGTTTTCCTCTTTCTTCTGCCCATTTTCAAACAGTTTATAGTACAAGTAATAAGAAACATGTGAACACACACTTTCACACGTGTTGGACTATATTTAAGAAAGTCTCCCGGTGCGTCTGGTTATTTCTAATTCTAAGCATCTATTCAAAGAAGTGAGGGTTGTTTTGATAGATAAATAATGAAATAAATAAAGTATAAATATGTTTCTGCACTAACAAAGAAACACTCGTCATTAGGATCGTACACATTTTCTGTCTTTATTATTATTATTTGTTTTTAGGGAAATAAGTAAAATCATCTCCTCTCTGCCTCGCTAGTTTCTTTCCATACGTACACAGTCGGTGCACCATTGTGTGAGTGCTGGAGGCCCAAAAAACAAGCTGAATAAAACATTAAACAAAGTCAAGGTTTTCAAACCGGCATTGTTTTCTTGTTCACATCAACGAGCTGTGTTCTTCATCTCTTTCTGCTTCGCCGCATTATGTGGAAGAATTGTCGCCATCGACGACTCGCTGATGCTGTAAAACTTTTATGTCCGACACGATTGTGTCGAATGCGTTAAAAGATTAGAACAGTATTAGTTCTAATCACAACATCTACATAATCACTGAATAACGTATAAACAGCAGCCTTTCTTACAAAGAATAACATTAGCATTATTTAAAGTTTGGTTTCCAGTCCAATAGTCCCCCGTGTTCTGGTTTGTTTCGGTCTGTTAAATGTGTCTACAATTTAATTTAATGCAAGGCAGGTATAAGGTACGGTGGGTTTATCAGAGCTTTTATGTTGATGAACAGCTTCCTACTGCTGCTGGGAAGGTTGATGGGAGCGATAAGAGCGAAATCGGCTTCGCCGTGGGAAAGAATACATAAGCATGAACAAATTGAGATGTGTAATCAGCCATTTGTCTTTTTGATAACCGAAAGCTTTTCACTCCGTCTTCTTTATCTACCTATCGGGTCTTTGTCTGGGACTGTTGTGTGGTCAGCCGCATGGTGTGTGCAGCCAGTCGCCGGCAGCTCATGACCGGACTCCTTATTCGCAACCGCACTGCCGACCGGCCTGTAAATCGTCCTTAAAATAGTGAAAACCCTGAGGAGGGAACCTGTTCTGGATGTACCGTTGAGCAGGAGGATAAACTCCCTGACATGTGGAATCAAAGGCTCCTTTGATTCGCTATCCAACCTCAGAACAGAGAAACATGAGACAAGTAACTCCTTCTCATGTGGTCAGCTCGCCTCACAAACGTACGCTAGTCATTTGATCTTTCATTTCTCCATCGCTCCGGTAATTGAGTTCTGTTTATGTCACGTTGCAGTGCCTCTCATGCTGACAAATATTTTCCAGTATTCACCCTCTTATTTCCGAGGCTGAAACATTTAATGAACCTCCGCACAGACTCTTCATCTCCTTTGTGAGCATGTCTGTATTGATGAACATCTGAAATTATGACCTGGTATGTCAGCTATTAAAGTACAAGTGCATGCTGGGTAACAATCATGAAACCATGTGCTGTCCAATAATGAAGTAGTCGAAAACCGGAGGTCTGCAGACCACAGAGCTCCTGTTAGACGGACTGAAAGCATCAGCTGTGTGATTTCTCCAGCACAATTCTCTTCCTCTGACTTTATATATAAACATCACACAGCAGATAACAAAAGTGCTTCTAACAGGAGCTATTTGGTTCTCTCTCTTTTTCAACTTTATAAAGGCTCCTTCCCCTCTAACATTACTTTATTGGCAGTATCAACCAGGACAGGGATGATTGCTATTCATTGGCTTGCTCCTGCAAGTGGGCCTGCATTGATAGAACGATAACCATCAAGATGCCAGCTGTAAAGTTTATCACATTTTATGCTCCTAAATTTTGCGTCGCCTGTGTCGGAGTCGTACATCTTCAGAGGGCGGCTGCAGAGAGGAGGATCCTATCTGCCCTTATTTAGACAGTCTACTATAGATTCATGTTATCAGCCCACATTAATGTCGTTCTTATTCTGGTGTGACACACGGCTTCAGTGGGTGAAAAAGCTCTCAAGTGATAGGATGTGCAGAATGAAAGAAATGATGAATAATGAAGGAAGCTGTTCTCTCTAACTGAGCTACTTTGTCCGAACATCGTTTGCTTCATCTCAACTTTGTCTCTCTGCAGGTCCCACAGCCAGCCTGGTGCTGCTGTCCCAGCTGCTGCCACTGTCCCGTTCCCCGTCCTCCACCCTGACGCTGTACGTGCCGCTGGTCCTCAGGGACGGGACCTCAGGTCTCACCAGCACTGGGACGGTCACCGTGTCTGTCTGTCCCTGCCTGAGAGGAGGGGCGCAGGCTGGGGAGAAAGATAAGGACAAAAAGGCCGAGGGCGAGTGGGATTGGGAAAGAGAGGCAGCGTGTCTCCCTCAGCAGTCCACACTGCCGTCCCCTGGGCTCAGCACTGCTGCCCTGCTGGCCATCCTGGCTTGTGTTGCTACACTACTGGGTAAACTAAAAAGCAGCGTATGATACCTAAATCTGTGATCACTATGAGCAAAACTGTTGTTCCTGTTTTCAGAAAACGATTCCAACACTATTTGTTCTTTGAAAGATCTTTGCTTGTATAATGTAGCGCAGGTTTGTTTATCACAGCACCGATATTTCTTTTTACAAGGAAGTTATATGCACAGTGAGTAAAGGAGTTTAATGCTAATCTACACATAAAAAGAGAGTGCGTGGTGTTTAAAGCTGTTTGCTCTGGATCCCTGGATGCTTCATCTGCATACGAACATAAGCAGCAGCATAAGTATGTCCTGTAGTCACAGCTGCTCAATGGAGGGATTTACTTTTCCTCACAATTTTCGGTCCAGTCTAGCAAGGTCGGCGCTAATCACGGCTAAAATAACAATACTTAGTGATTATCTGGGCTCTCTGGTTTCTCACAGTGGCATAATAAAATGTCACTTCCACCTTAGCAGAAACTATCAAATGCTCAATTAGATAATGACTAGTATCTGAGAAGGCTTTGGCACATGGCCATCGTTACATTATTGTCATTTCTATTCAGTCCGTTGACTCACTGCTTGTGCCTTGTTGATGGAGGCATTATCATTCCGGATGAGACGGGTTCAATCAAGAAAGAAACGCATTACAGCGTGAAGGTGATCGTGCTGAGTGGCTTTTTGGTTGAGTTTAGAATTCGGTTTTTCTAAGTGACAAGGGCATAAACTATACCAGCAAATACACACAACACACACATCGTTTTCTAGCTTTTGAATTGAGCTGAAGTTTTGTTCCGGGGACGATTGTGTTTACCATGTGAGCTCCGTGCTAATTGCTAACCGCACTACTTGGCCCTCCATAAAATGCCAAATGTTCTTACAGAAGCTCTGACAATAGCTCAATCAGGGTCCCATCTGGCTTTTTAAAAGGGCCTGGCGTACATGAGGGGGATACATGCCACTTGGTGGCCACTCATGCTGTGCGGATACAAGCTCATCAATAGAGGAATACAGCCGTCATTGCATGAAGGTGATCCCTCAAACTGTTGAAATGAAATGAATGGAATTGAAATGAAAGATGTGTTTTCCCAGCCTTTTCAGTGATTATTGAATTAGTTCAACTCAACCACCCATGATACATAAATACAGAGCAGAGGTGCCAACTTTGGGTGCCCGGCTGGATTTGGATTCAAAGTCAAAGTTTCCTGGAACAAGACGCTTAAACCCCTAATTTCCGCATGATGAGCCGGCTGGCACCTGGCATGGCAGCCGCCACCATTAGCGTATTAATGTGAGAATGAGGCAATTACAAAGCGCTTCGAGTGCCATAATGTTAGAAATGTGCCCCATTTACAATTTAATCAAAGAATTTTGAGAGTAGTGTCTTTTATTAGCCTGGAAAAAATAAAGTGCAAGGATTGAACAGCTTGTTTATCTCTAGCGTGAGCTCGTGTTACCTGGCTAGCAAGCTAGCATCACATGCTCAGTAGCATTACTAGTAGTGGACCGTCAATCCACGGGAACTAAGATGCTCGCGGTTAAGAGTCATGAGAACATCTCCGTCTTGCTCGTTTATCACCTACAACTATTAAATAGTCGGCTGGTGATGGAGTTCATCGTGAGGATGAGGACCCATTGTTTGAAAAATGATAATCTCGAGGGGTACATGACGCTAAACGTCATACGTGCTTGACCGTTGGACTGGTGACCCGGGGATGGGGTGACACTGAAAGAGCTTTAGACGCAAGCACTCCCTATTTTTATTGCATACACACATATTTCCCCACTTTTTGACGCTTTCTGAAAACTTCAAACAAACAATCTTGTCAAATCAATCTCACAGGGATGTAACAACTAGCCTTGCGGGACAACTATTGGTTTAAGAGTTAAATATATCTCTCCCCTCTGGGGATAAGAGTCATGGGAGAATGAAGCGTCTATTTGCCTGGCTGGAGCTCAAAGTCAATTACAGCATGGTGGCATGCAGCCTGCTGATATGATATACCAGCCATCTAACCCAAGGCCTCCTTGGTATTTGTTTTGTCTCTATGTGCCTCACCTCTTTGTCTGCCTGATTTTTTTGCTCCCTTTCTCTTTTCGGTCTCACTCTGCTGCCTCTTCTTCTGTCCCTTTATTTCCCCCGAGACCTCTGTTCCCTTCCCCCTTATTCATCGCTCTTTTTCCAATTTCTTTCCCTCAATATCCTTTATACCCGCTGCCATACCTCCACAGCGGTGAGTGCACTGTCATTGTCGCTGCGGCGTCAGAAGCGTGACTCCCTGTCACCGCTGGAGGATGACGACGTGCGCGAGAACATCATCACCTATGATGATGAGGGAGGCGGTGAGGCTGACACGGCTGCGTTCGATATCGCCGCGCTCCAGAGTGCCCCGCACAGCTCGCGCTCACGCGGCTACCGCACGCTGGACAGCAGGAATATGTAAGTAGGAAGTAGGAAGATACAAACTATATATAGTGTTGTTTAATTGCCTCAAACCTCTTGGCTGGCCTCTTATTACATGCTAAAAGTGAAAGGAAACCAATCCACCCACTCAGCGAAGAAGCTTTAATCTCTGTCTCGCAGCACATAATTGATCCACTTAAGAAACAGACTGAGCTGTAACTCCATGGCCATAATCGGTCACCAATCAAAATGATGAGACATACGGCTATCACGCTTTGTAGTCCTGGGAGACCACGTTGTTCAGCTCATTTTGTTCGAGCTCATTTATTCCCCGCTACATCAGTGTGTTGTTTGCATCCACTTTGATGTTTCTTTGAAATATTTGTGTTGCCTTTGGTCTGATAATTAGCTCCAATGAATTCATACGAGCCATATGGAGAGGCCATGAACAAGTACAAAGGCTGCCTGTAGTTTATCGCAAATTGCTTTTCCCAATTTGTGGAGGTGGACACGAGAACACCAAAAAAAAAGGTTCCTAAATCTAACGCAAACTATTGCAATTCCCTGCAATAATTCCCACCTTCGTGAAGCTTATTGTGTGTCATACTTGGGGAGAGTTGGTAACTTTTGAATATGCGGTTTGTTTCA
>CAAKHC010002639.1:10231-22184 GCA_901007825.1 Macroramphosus scolopax
TGTGTGTGTGTGTGTCTGTGTGTGTGTATCTGTGTGTGTGTGTCTGTGTGTGTATGTGCTTGTGTCTGTGTGTGTGTGTTGAGGTGACACGTGACAGGAAGAACCCGACTGTAAGAATCCAAATTCCAAATTCCATCACACACACACACACACACACACACACACACACACACACACACACACACACACACAATGATGATGGACGATTCGTCGACAGGACCTCAGCCTGGGTGAGGAGCCGGATCAATAACATCACCGATGCATTTAGTGATGAAGCACGTTCATTTCATCTTTAAACAGATGTTCCAGTAATACAGAAAGAAATTCCTCAAGGTTGCAGGACGTCTTTGCAACTTTCAGCGAGATCGACTCACCTAACTCAGGTCGACTCCGGAGGGTTCGATGAGGCGCCGGCTGCCTGCGAGATGGTTGAACACCATCACAACACCATGATGGGAATATTCACCAGGTGCCTCCCAACTCGTTAACCAAGTAAACTGGAAAAAGTTAACTTCTGTTAATTGAGCATTTGCAATAATATGAAAATGAATATTTATATTTATATTTATATAACATTAGAAAGTGGTGTTGCATGTGAGGGTGCAGCTCCTCAGCATGTGTTCGCTGCCTGCAGCCACATTGAATCGAAGCCCCCCGGTTCGTCTCTCAGGGTTCGCAGCTGCTTTGTCAGCTTTCCAGCTCTTCAAAGAAAACACAGAGATGATCTACTTAATCAAATGTTAAGATACCAGAGCTCACGCCATCGTCGCTCTCTCTGCAGATGAGAGGGGGAGGAAGAGGAGGAGGCTGATAGAGATAGACACCCGAACCAGTGACACCCGTAGACGCCTGCTTCAGATGGATCGGACTGACAGGCGGTCACGAGCAACCAGGGCAGTAAAACATTTACTGCATAGGAGGGATGGAGGTTGCAGAGCAATCTATCCAAGGTCATGAGAGGAGTCGTACATCCCACTCCGGCTATGAAGCTGCTACATCACCACATAGATCTTTTTCTCGTCATTATGGGGACCTGATAGGCCACTTTTACATAGTCAAGCACAGATACAAGTTCCCCTCGGTAGGTGCAGAGCTCCCTGTGGTGCTCTCATTCTATGCAGGCTATCTGATGAGATATTCAACCCGGGGCTAAAGGAGTCTGGCAGGCTGTGCTGCTCTCCTGCCCCAAGTTTATATCTGCGCTCACGGGCACAACAGAGACTTCCAGCCCATTTATATTCATAACGCAGCGCCGCTTGCACCTCGTCTAACGTCCTTCCCCTGTTGAGAAGGAAAACTGACATGCCGAAGGCTGGGGGGAGCAGATATTTCCCGTCTCCCCATGTCATTGTTCTGCCTCTTGTGGATACTGACACCAACCTGTGTGTCTGTGCATGTGTGCAGGGGTTAATATGGAACACTGGAAATTGATCACCTGAATTGCTTTCGACTCACAGCTACATGATAGTCACTTAATTTTTCACAATTAGCCCTGAGAGAGAGAGAGAGAGAGAGAGAGAGAGAGAGAGAGAGAGAGAGAGAGAGAGAGAGAGAGGGAGAGAGAGAGAGAGAGAGAGAGAGAGAGAGAGAGAGAGAGAGAGAGAGAGAGAGAGCCTGTAAAGTGAGGGGAGCTCACTTTACAGGAGGTAAAGCAGGTTTGACTTTGAGTCTTTACAATAATTAGGCTGAATGTTCTGAAACAGTATGTGTGTGTGTGTGGGGGGGGGGGGGGCAGCTGGCTGTGACACACAAGCCTGTGATTGTGACGTAGTTTAGAATTATTGGTGTCTTTGTCACGTCTCTCTCCGCTCCGTCATCACTCTCCTCAAGCCAAAATACTCAACAGACCTGAAAAAGACTTCTGGTCACTGAACATAAACATTAGTGCTGACGGTGACCGGAGACGTGCCAGGTGTGTCCCAGGAACGTCACAAATCACTGTGTTAGCAGCGATGCATTCAGTTTTCGGGGTTCTTCAATCTCAGAACGTCAATGCGAGTGAAAACGTGATGTGGTTTTCAATCTATTAGCACGTCCACGGATCCTGATGCCAATAATCGCTGTTCTCAGCCAATCGTATCCAAAATAACACCGACCTTATTTCTGTAAAGACTCGGTGCTGTCGAGATCTTCCGGCATCATGGCCGACCCAATTCCACTGGAGTCATATAGACGCTGGATGTTTCCAGTGTCGGACTCTTTGTGGGTCCAGAGTCCCTCAGTAAAATGTTTACTCTCACAAACTGCATCATTCCAGGTTGTTTGTTGTCCACCCGCCTCCAACAACAGGCTTCCATGTGCCATGAGCAGATAGTAAACTACTTTTAAAAACAACACTAGCCGTGGCTATGATGTGTATTTCATCACAGGTTTCAGCAGTACAGCCTGAATCTCCTCCAACCGCATCGTACTGGATATTTCAAACACATATCAAACTGATTTACGGCGGATTGACCGACTGAAAGGACCAAAAACAAACAAACTCACATGACAGATTAAAGACAAAGTGGTATACTCATACGTGGATTAGAGCGTGTGTATGTTTGTGCGTATGTCAGGGGTCAGCTGTATGTGTGGGCTGCCACAATGTCCACTGTGAGAGCAGGATGGTGACAGCTGGACCGGCGGTGGGGGTGGAGGAGGCGGGTCTGGTTCTGCATGGGTGGGCGCGGTTTTAGCTTAACCACAGTCTTACACTGATCCCTGCTCCACATATAGACACACATGAGTGTACAGCAGCCGGCTGACGGAGGACCGCCCGGCCCGCCGTCCGTCACCTGCCACTCCAGGTCGATGGCCGGGTCCGACTGCAGGGTCCAAGTAGGAATATTAATATCACGGCGCCATGTCCAGGCCCTTAAGCCACAGGTAAACATCCACCAATGTGTTAGAGAGAAATGGATTACTCTCACCACGCCGTGTAATCTGCCGCCTCATGAAGATTATTACCCTTGAAACGCTGGCACATGCAATCCGTTCAATCTAGCTACACGGCGCTCTGACAAAGCTAACATCACCTGACAGCGTGGCGTTCGGGGTGATAAAGCACAGAGAGAGAGAGACATCAAACATCTGTCCGGTGACAAGTGAGCACACGGATCCGTGTCCTTGACAAAAGAAAAAAAAATCCTCTTTAGCATTTTTACTGATGATCTTGTATAAATAGATTCGTTATCAAAGAATCTGATTGTTCCAATGTAACCGGCGACGTAACCTCTGTGAAGGTTATACTGGTGCAGGCTGCTGGGAGACGCAGCTCTGCTTCAGCACCAGATGACACAACTGTAACAAAGCAGAACGACGGCTCTCCATCTGCTGTGGCATTTAAAACCTGCTGATACTTGAGTCAGAAGATCCGACCGCTCCGTTCGGCAACGCTTCCCTATGGAATATTAAAATCCTTTAATGCACAACGACACCAGATAAAGCCTGAGTACCCTCCCATTGATTCCTCTTGCAGTATGTGAGAATTTACAAGGCAGGCAAACACACACACACACACACACACACAGAGGCAGTAATAAAGATCGGTGCAGATTTATCGGTGTTTCAGCCGGACAGGCTTTCACACTACGACAGATCAATCAATTGTCATGTAGAGTTAATGATGTACGTAGTGTCATCGGCAGGCGGTGACACACACTAATATCACTGATTGGATCGGTTTGACGTGCCTCTGCCTCACCTGGGAGGCCTGTTGGTGGTCACCACTCAGATCACTGCCTCCGTTTGTCCTTTCAGTCCATGTTACCACAGAGCCAGATTCAAAACCACGTCGGTTACAGGTGACTTCACCTCTCAGTCAGGTGGCCGGACGATTGGTCTCAACTTACGGCTCTTATCTCTCATTGGTCCTGAAGATTTCATTGAATCATTTTCTATTTATCTAAATGCTTCTGCTCCACATGTCCTATTAGTTTTTATTGGTCTTATTTATTGTGTTCTCTTAATGGTTTGAACTCATGTTTTATTAATCATGTTTACTCGTGTTTTATCTTCACGCCATCTGCATAATGTTGTTGCTGCAACTTCCTTGCTAGCTAACGCTCCGGGCGTCCACCTGGAAATGGGACATGTAATTAAATCCTTTTAGAGGCGATGATGGAAAAGAACAGAAAGCCGACGCAGCGATTTGAAAACAGATGTGGAGGGATTTCTCCTTCAGATGCTGGTCAACACACGAGCAGATGATCTACGTCCGTCCTTGGTAAACCACCAAGTAGAGCGTTACGATAGTTGAGTCTACTACTGATGAAAGAGTTCACCTGCTTCGGAGAGAAAAGGATGTTCTTTGAACAATAATATCACATGCCAGATCTACATCAGAGCTCACGATGACACCTGGGTCTGCAGCCTGGACGTCAGTATGGAGGTCAGCTTCTAACTCATCACTTCAACAGGGTAAATCGAACTTGTGCAACGGTCGTAGAGATTAAACGTCTGAGGCTCCCGAAGACATCTGGATTCTCCTCCTGTGATTTTAAATGTCAAACAAAGTGTGTTATAGGAGCCAATCCAATGCCAATATAGACACTTCACTCAGTGATTTCAAGTCCTGCTGACAAGTGTGTCTAAAAATCAAAGCTCTTATTGTGATTGGAGGTCTTTCTCCTGCTACTCGACACAGGAGATTTAAATGGAGGCTGTATGATATCTGGTCAACTAACTCGCCGTCTTCACCAGAAGCCGGGATGTGTCCAAATCTTCTGCTGACCTTGAAATGAAAGAACGTGAGGTGTTGTCGTACAGCAACAGTTCCCATGTGGCTCCGCCCACAGCTCTTACTGTAGAAACAGTATTATATTTGTGACTGATCAGGTTCGTGCTACCTGCTTATAACAATGCAATATATATGAAGATGAGAACAACCTTGGCCAAGAAGCTGAGGCTGTTTGTCAGAGGTTTAAGATGACAAAGAGGAGGATCAGTTCATCAGCATGTGAGCCGCATGACGCAGCAGGCTGCAGATTCATGGATGAGAGTATTGATCATGTAGCTGAAACGGCGACAGCTGCACATTGTTTAACACCTGCAGCAGCGGAGTCATGCCCGGAATATAAAAGCAGGTCATTAAACACTGCACGAATGAGACCTCACTTCTGAGCTGGCATCATTTACAGCCACAGCCTCACGTTAATGATCCCGATCGGGAATCAAGACGAGGACTTCAACTGATCGATAAGATGACTCAGAATGCCAATATCAAAAGAATGTACAATCAACACCGCAGTGCAATGAATATCAGGACACAGCTAGGAATAAATAAAGTTAAGAAAACCATAATGTTAATGTAATATGATCAATGCAGTGCAGTGTTTAAAGGGCCCATATTATGAAACATCCCTTCTGCTATGATTCGGGGTGTTATCTTGGGTCTCTGGTGCCTCCACACACATACAAACTTTGAAAACAAACTATCCCTGTAATGTTGAGTGAGATATGGTTTCTGAATGTATCCTGCCTTCAGTCTCTGTGAGCTGTTCAGAATCAGCAGGGTTCACGCGTTGGGCCCAAACATTTACATATTCCCACCCTCCATCAGAGCAAGTGACCATGTCTCCACCCACCAGGTGCAGCAGTCACTTCTCCAATATCCTCCATTGTCTTATCGATTCTGAAGCCCCTGTTAGGAGTCACCATGTGAAGCTGTGGAAAGTGTTCTGTTGTTGGCTGTAAAAATGAGCACAAATCACTCCATGTTGTCCCGGCCGCAGAGGACAGAAGAGCAGCATGGCAGGAATTCATTGTTGAAGACAACGTCCCTGCTGGAGTTAGCAACAAACTGTTGGTGTGTGCTAACCACTTCAAGACGGACTGTTTCTACAACCGCTAGCGCTAGACAAGAGCGGAGCACTCTCCCCGTTACCATGGTAATAGTTAATGAGCGGGCGTTGCCAAATGAGCAGCAGCTCATGAATATGTAATGAGCAGAAACAGCACTCTGACAGGGACACAGACAGAGGGTAGTAGAAGGAGGCAAGAATCTTTTCCAAGGCAAACAACTTCAGAAACATGTTTCCTGGAATTCATAGACCCATTTTAACTTGTTGAAAAAGAGTCATAATATGGGCCCTTTAATGAAGAACAGCACGCTGTACAAAAGGAAGTCAAAATGTGAGGACAACAATGTGTGATTCAACATACAAACCATGTTTGTATCACCGTGTTGTCGTATACATACTGAGCAGGAAGTGGCGAGGTATGCAGGAGATTCACCTTATCAACACGAGTCAATTTACAGGAGCAGATAACATGCATGTATCCAGACGGGGAGATGATCCTGGTTTGTTTATCAAAAAGTCCAGCTGTCAGTGGTGATATATAATATCGTATGATGATAAAAACCCCTTCACTTATTGTGAATTATCTACATTCTGGAATGGCAGTTAGTTCTACGCGTCACCAACAACAGACGGATTAGCAAATCTATAGCGTTTTTCTCTGTGTTTTTTTTTTTTGAGGAACTGATTTCCTGTTGATAAAGATGAATTCTTCCTTTCTCTCACATAAAATACATTCATTGTTATTGTGGTGTGCTGATGCTGGTTTCTCTGCCTACAAAAACTACAGAGCCGAACTTCAACAACTGTATTGTATGGGAGTCGCATGAGCCGAGGAAAAACTAATTACATTTTGGGGCGCCAAAACCGAATTTATTTGCATGAGGTTTGGTGGAGTTCTCTGCTCTCCGAGTGCCCGTCTGTCAACCGGATGACTGAGTGGAACTCCTGACGGAGGCTGACTGTCAGACACCTCCAGTCGACAGACAGACAGACAGAGATCATATGAGCCTTTTCAAATGACTCCTGAGAGAAGTAATGGTGTCAGTTGTGGACTTGCATATCAAAAGGAGGTTGAGCTGTTGTCCGAGTGCATTTCAATTTTTCCATCTTGTGGCCTTCCGCAACGAAATGAAATCGATTTGAAGATACATGAATGTCCACAGAGACGCTTGATCCCAGACATCAGAGGGAAGCTCTTGTATACACAGCAATGTTTTTGGGGGATTTAGCCGAGCACAGATGAAAAGCCTTATGCCTTTAAGTATCAGTGCAGTTTACAGATACCGATGACTTTAGGAGATTCAGGGGTCAGTACCCGACCGATCTAATAGTGCCAATCTGTAATTCAGCTGTGCCATCGAGCTCACTGGACAGTTAATACCAGCTGGAAACTCCTGTTATTCCTGGACTTTGTATTAACGGAGATGTAAATACAACGCCTGCTCACAAACTTTCAGACCGCTCTTTCCCTGTTTGGTTTAATTCTACAGCCACATTTGACCTTCATGGATCTACCTCAGCAGTTTCACTGCCTCGATTAAACATGTGGAGGTCAGATCTTTTAAGCATTTGGTCCACGTACGTTGATCGTCGTCAGAGCCATTAACCCTAAACTGTTCTGCTGCTGTCACAGCTGAAACACGGCTAATGCATTGAAAAGAATGAGGCGGATGCCGTCTCGCAGTGCCGACTAATCAATTTATAAAGTGATTTATGAGGCAGCGCCTACCTGGGGGATCACATGTAGGACATGTAGAGCTTCCTATACATTTCTTTTATTTGGATTTCAGGATGTGACCTGACTAGAGAAACAACCCCATGTCTTCTTCGGGTGAGCTAATCAAGCATGGCCGCCTCTCCACAGCCTGCTCGACCGTCAGAATGTTTTCTAAAAAACAAGCCAACTGCTCGTTCCAAACAGGAAGTGAGAGATCTGCGCCACACGGCCACACTGAGCCACATGCAGTAGCCAAATCTCTTGATAAGTTTATACGCTACAATCAAGCCGTAGGCCATGACGCCTGGCAGGGATTACTAAAGGATTACAATATATTCACCCCACTGGGATTCCATCACATGGTGGATCAGATCTCTCTGACAGGGGACCAGTGTGCAGCACTCCCCGAGGGCCACAAACACTCCTGTGATGGATTTGACAGAGAGCCTGAGTCTGTCTGACAGCAGGACAAACCGCTGTCTGGCTACAATGTGAATGTTAAACTGATGCCACTGGGTTGGACACCGACGAGCTCTGCCTTGGCATTTCTCCTCCATTAACTTCCCGCGGGCAGAGCGGAAAGCAATTAAGGGTTTTGGAGGAAATTAAGATAGTTTGGTGGAGAGTGGTTGCAATCCAGTCCATTAGTGATGCAATGTTGCACAAAGAGCTCAGATTTGTTCAAAGGCCAATTTGAGGATACGAATCCCTTTTCAGATATATAATTTGCTGTTATGATAATTAAAAATGTCCAGATAAGAAAAACAAAACAGCTATCAAATCATATTAATGAGATTGTGGATGTCAATTAATCAACACAGCCTAAACTATTCGTGTAGACCTTTGGCAGATTAAGTCTGAATGCTTTGGACCTCTGAAAAATTAAGCAACAGATTTAAAAGTAATGTCACGAGAGAAAAATGATAAATCCTCTTGTTCTCCATTTGTTGCATTAAACACTGGGCACCATCTGTTGGCTTGGACTGCAGAATACAACAGCAGCATGGTGGCAGATGCTACCCTAAGAGCCCGGCCTCGGCCTCCTGTTGCACGCTGACACTCTAAAAATACGACTCAGGGCTCCATTAATGGGTTCTTACACTGTCTTAGCTGCGGCAGGCTAACCAGAGCAGTGAGCAGAGATGGAGCTAAAATAAGCAAGCTCCGAACAACAGCTGGGATTACTGAGTATTATGACAATGATTCAGAAAGAGAGCAACTTTATTTTGCGGAAGTAACATGTCAGTCCCTTCTCTTGACCCCTCCCTCCACTCTGACCCCTCCTCCAGGCAGTAGGTGACTGAGATGGGCGTTCGTTTAGGCTGCTTGAGCGACTCCCCGTGGTGGCCGCTGCTGCTGCCGCCGCTGCTGCTCTTCTGCGCTGCCCCCTGCTGTTCAGGCCGGCCGTTCGGGATTCCCACGCCTTCGGTGAATGTGGCGGTGGTGTTCAGCGGCTCGGCCTACCAGACAGAGATTAAGGGGCGGTTGAGCCGCGAGAACTTCATGGACCTGCCTCTGGAGGTCAACCCTATCACTGTGCTGGTCAACAACACCAACCCACGGGCACTGCTCACCCGCATCTGCGACACTCTCTCCACCAACCGCGTGCATGGCGTGGTGTTTGAGGACAACGTGGGGTCAGAGGCCGTGGCGCAGATCTTGGACTTTATCTCCACTCAGACAGCTGTGCCCATTGTGGGCATCAGTGGAGGCTCTGCCGTCGTCCTGCCTTATAAGGTTAGTATGGGAGTTTATATATTAGCCATTCAGGCAGGAAAAAAACAGTCCACCTGGAGGCCAGAGAACTGATCCTCTTTCAACAAACATGATTAAATTTCAGGTTCCTCTATTCTATAACGATGTCGTTAACAGTCACAACTACACAAAGACAGATTAACAGCAGTAGAATAGCAGCAGCAGCAGCTATAGTCTGACCCCGACGTTATAAATCATGTTTACTTTCCGACTGTTAGAGGCTAAATGACAGCCTCCCAAATTCGTACGCTAACAGGGGCCAGCCAAAAGCTCTTCATCACTTTAAGCAGTCATCCAGGTTGGGACGGGCCGTAAATCCAGAGGCAGGTCACAAGAGTCACTTTTTATACACACGACTGTTGAACAGTTTGTGGTCAGCTGCTCTCGTCAGCATTGAACTCCATTCTAACAGCTTCATGGAATAATGATCTTCAATGCTCTATGATCATTCTGAGTCCAGATGTGCTCAACAACTATGGGAACATGTTAGTGTTCAATGAAAACCATTTCCAATGTCTAATTAAAAGTGATTGAGAGAATCCCAAGTGTGTGAACACAATAACAGTTGTCAGTTTTAAAGAGCCTAAAATATTACCCACAATGCTTTGTTTCCTCTTTCATGGTTCAGCACACACAACTAAGTGTGATTCTAATACAAAGCTTTGTTGTTTAAATGTTTCCATGTGTAGAATTGTTAAAGAATCCAACCTCTGTAATGATGCTGCATGTTGCACACTTGGTATTCATTCTCTAAAATCACCTGGAATTAGACAATCAAAGCCAACAGCTCTCCAATCCATCCCAGATGTGTTCAGCACATCTGGACTGATTGTTGTACACTAATAATGACCGTAGAGCATCCAGGTGATTATTTCATAATGGAGGTCAATGCTGGACAGACCAGGTGACCCCTGACCTTTCAACAGTTGTGTGTATATATATTATAAATGTGTCAGTGGATGCAGTACTACTTCTATTTTACTACTGTGTGGATTCTTAAACGTTGTTTTCTTTCACTTCGAGTTAGACGGACGGCTGTTTGTGTTTTCTTAAATATTCAATTGTCTGCTTTCAGAGTTAAGTAAGAGTTGTTGGTAATTACAGCCCTTAACACATAATTAAATGGCCTAATCTAAATCACACAACTCCAACCGAGGTGCAGGTTTACTCTCCTGGGAGCAGTTAAATTATCGAACAGAGGCCCGCACGTCCCGTCGTTACATCAGCCATAACGACCATTAGAGAGACGGACAGGCACATGCTGTCATCTTAAAGTTCCTTTGCATCAACTTCAATCAGCAATAAATGTTCAGGGAACTTTCTCGGGGTCAAGCATCACACATGCAGTAGTAATTCTTCATTGTATTAAATCAGGTTGTGTTGAAGTTGTGTTGGGTGCTGGTCACACCATGAAACTGGTTTTAGATCCAAGGCCGGATGGTTCAGGAGCAATGATACATCGTTCAGGAGGACCGTCATCCACCGCCGAAAGCTCAACCTGCTTGTCCTGTTCATGGATTAAACAAAGTCACTTCACTCTTGATCTTCTTTCAACAACTTCACGGGAACTTTATCATCTGTAATCTAAAATATTTCTGTCCCTGAGTTAGCTAAAGCCAGATAGCCAGGGTTGTCCAACTGTACTGTAAGAAACAAGGACGTACCGTCGTCCTCAGCATGAGCGGGTGCATGATTATATTAGTGGGTGTTCCTAATACACTGGCCATCCCATTTAAATACATGAGGGGGGAAATATTGAAAACAGAATCATCAACTTTGTGAAAAGTGAAATAAATGCAGTCAAATTGATGTTGTATTGGATTGCATGATATTGTGCAGGTGTCCCTAATGTATTGGCCACTGGGTATATGTAATACATATTAATCAGTTGGTGCAGACACTTGTATTTTTATATTGTTGATCCCTTCGAACAGGCTGTCAGTCACATGCTGATTCCGTCCGCCCATAGCAGGCTGTATGTAAGTAGGGAGGGACGTCTGTCAGCACATCTGCTTCACATCCAGAGGACCACTATAGATTACATCACACCAGAGAGATGGAGCGGTGGCATCTTAGCTCCGGGGATCAGGACGTCAACAGTAATCATAGTGGGACATATCACAGACCAGGATTTTACTGTTCCAGAGGAAAACAAAGGACCAACATGTACCGATACACAGTTGTTATTCTTCTCGCTGCTTGTAGATCTATTCATGGAACACTGTCAAAGCCTGTCGACAAGGTGATGGACACATTCATCTTCATTTGATCTTCATCACTTACAGATAAAAACATCTATTGGGGTGATAAGTTCCCACCGTGTGCCTCACTACAAGAACAGCAGATGTATTCTAGTTTTCCGGTGCCATTCTCCAACACACCCGACAATCTAAAGGTGGACAAAGGTTCGGACTGATTACTATTCTGTGGATCGGAATGATCAGCGCTCCTTCTCCTCTTTGTTTTAGAGCCAACGGAGGAAATGAAACTAATGTTAAGTTGACTCCAGGGAGTTAACAGCCCTAATACGTCAACCCGAGACGGACGAGGAATCAAAGCTACGTGCTGCACTATTGCCATCAGATCAATCAGTTCCCAAGAGCCTGCTCGGTGTGCAGACAGGGAATAAATCAATAACAGTAATCACGGCCCACACAAAGGCAGCGGGGCTTGAACCAAGTTTAAAAATATGGCCGGG
>CAAKHC010002640.1:10916-24017 GCA_901007825.1 Macroramphosus scolopax
ATCGAGGCAATTTTGAACACTCATAAACCACACCCATAAAATCTGACCATTTTCGCCGGGCCGAACACATCTGCAAATTTCCATGACTTTTTGAGCACGTTTAGGCCCCCAAAAAGGCGATTTAACTTGGGGACCAAGAAAAAGAATAATAATAATAATCCGTACAGTTTCAATAGGGTCCTCGCACTGCGTGCGTGCTCGGGCCCTAATAAGGAAGAAGGGGAGGAGAGAAAGAGTCCTACTATGGAGCAGTAGCCATCAGTCCCCATGAGGAAGTTTAGTTAGACCCTAGAATCAGGCCTGATCTTGCTGCTTTTCCTGTTTTTAGTTGGTCTGCTGACTTACAATGTGACACTGCCCGCCCATAGACTGGAGTCACTTCCTTCATTTCTCATGGTTTTGTGCCGCTTCCCATACTCCCCTTTAATAAGTTTCAGCGTAGCTGCAGCTGGAATGTTCTCATTCACTGTGTATTCTGTATCGTCCGCATGTCTTTTAGATTCAGATATCACCATTGCATGTGAGTTTTAAACACCAATTCATCTTTACTTTCCCCTCCCATTTAGGGATAAGTGATTTGTTTCCCACTTTTCTCCTTTTTTGGGCCTATGCTTATTAAACCATTAATCCTATAATTTCCAGTCTCACTAGAAACCCAATTTAAGTGAATTTTACTACCTTATCTATGATTAAACGGAAGCTCTTCAGTATCAGTCAGTTGTTCATTGCATGCAATATCCTGTCCATTTCCTTTGCCATAAGGATTTTAAGAGAGATTCTGTCAACGTCAACCAACCTCCTGGAAGTCATAGGGTAGTTTATAATACTGCTTACAGTGTTATGTTCTTAAAGTACCCCCACCCTCCCTTTACATTGTTGAGAGGAACCATGTTCTCCAACAGTATCACCTAACTCCTTTCAATTTGAATTGAAATCCCCCACCTTTTGTGGACTAAGGCGTGGATCAACCAGGTGGAGAAGAATGCTAGCAAACCTGCATGACTGGTTGTTGAAAATGCTTCAGGGCTCTTGAACTCCCAGAGAGTCCTTGGGGGTTCCATATGTTTGTGCTCTGCCACGTAACAATGCCCCTAGTCTCATCTTGAACAGGACCTTCATTGTGGAGTGTTGTAGTGCTAAGGCTACTGAGCCACTTCTTGTGACTGCCATACTTCATTACACACAGCCACGAGAACAGTCCTGAAATGGCACATTATATCTACTAAATAGAGAGAGATGCCAGACAAGACTGTTTCAGAAGTCATTAATCGAGTGTGGGAGTATCTCTGTTTTGTCTTCCAATCCAGATGACTACCATGTGCTGCCTCTTCTCCTAATATGACCTATATAAGAAGATTGAATGGTAGACTCTCATAAGAAAAGTAGTAACTACAGATTTATGAGCCTCAAGCTGACAAGCCAGGTCCCTACATCCTTCCTGTTGAGGAAGGTGGAGTTTCTTTCTGAAGCCTGTTTTCCAGACTCCTTTTTTGCTATGAAAATACTTCCTGCTCTACCACACAATGGCTCAGTAACACGAGATCTGTGCTCTCCACCTGCCACGCTGTGCCCTCATTGGTGAATGCACTGAAGTAAGCCTTTGTTTTCTCTGTCTGCAGAGGGGATCCGACGAACTCTTTTCTTCCTGCATATCTAACGGGCCCTATATCATGAACTCAGGTAGGGGGGTTGCCACGGAAGGGTGAATCCCTTTTTATCTAAGTGCTTGTTGTGTCTGTGTTGTTTGCGTTTCCATGACGATCAATCCATTATTCAAGAAGATCCAGAGCCCTCTGTTCACTCCCTGATTGTATCCGCTTCTGTTTTCTCCTGCAGCCAATGGCAACGACAGCAAAAAATTCAAAGGTGACGTCCGCAGTCCTGCTGCTCCGTCACGTGTGGTCCACGTACGCAAGCTGCCCAACGACATAAATGAGGCTGAGGTTATTGGCCTAGGACTGCCCTTCGGGAAAGTCACTAATCTGCTGATGCTGAAAGGGAAAAACCAGGTAAGAACTGAGGGATGCAGGCTGGCTCACCAAACCTCTAAGGCTTGCACTCCTGGCATCAGGTTTCTGGCCCTCTTAACTTCACCTGAGAGTGACAGCAATGACCCTTTCTGTCAAATCCTTGGTTTAGTCAGTGGGGAGACAATTCTTTTGGCTGGGATTTTTTAAAGAAATACATTTCACCGGTTTGAATCATTTCTTCATGAAATGTTGTCTATTACCACAAATTCAATAAATGCTTGTGATGAAATTTGACAAAACAGCCGCAATGGGCAGTGCTGATAAATCCCCTGTGACAAGCTAATGCGGTGTACAATACACTTGACAGATTACTCGGCATGTTTGATGAACACTGCCTCAGAGTGGCACTTCTTTATTATTATGCGTGTCTCAGTTTGAGTGTGTTTCTCTGGTCCTCCTCTGCAGGCATTCTTGGAACTGAACAGTGAGGAATGTGCACAGACGATGGTGAGCTACTACTCCTCTGTCACACCTGTCATCAGAAACCACCCCATCTACATGCAATACTCAACCCATAAAGAGCTGAAGACGGACAACTCACCCAATCAAGTGGTAAGAGCTCTCGATCAGACACAATCACGTCGACTGTTAGATCTGAAGTTAAATCTGAGGTGGCTATTTTAATGTTATTGGCGTGAGATCCCTCGTAAAAAATTTTTTTTTGTTTAAGTTTGCAGGATTACATAAAACAGCACAGTTTGCACAAAATTCTCTACATGCTAAGAAGTTTCTGTCTTGTCTTTCTCCTTAGCGTGCCCAGGCAGCTCTGCAGGCAGTTAATGCGCTGCATGGAGGTGGGATGGGAAGCATGGCCATTGCTGCAGATACAAGTAGCATGGGAGGAGGTGGAAACCAAAGCCCTGTACTCAGAGTCATTGTGGAGAACCTCTTCTACCCCGTCACCCTTGATGTCCTGCACCAGGTAAAGGCAGTTTCTGTAGCGTTATAGTCTTCAAGAACCCTCATAATGAAGAGATTGTTTCCATCACTGAGTCACCATGATGATAAACCTAATCAAGCCCTCTCCACTCCCCAGATCTTCTCAAAATTTGGTACCGTGCTGAAGATCATCACTTTCACTAAGAACAACCAGTTTCAGGCTCTGATCCAGTATGCGGACGGCATGACAGCTCAGCACGCCAAACTGGTGAGAATTTTTTTTGAAACATGAGTCTGTTAACGAGTACAGCAGTGTAAAAGAGATATTTTAAACCCTGTGCACCCACAAAACATTTTCAGTCTCTGGATGGGCAGAACATCTACAACGCCTGTTGTACCCTGAGAATCAGCTTCTCCAAACTCACCAGCCTGAATGTGAAGTACAACAATGACAAGAGCCGGGACTACACCCGACCAGACCTCCCCACCGCAGATTCTCAGCCCACCATCGACCACCAGGCCATGGCAGCGTTCGGTAAAGTTGGAATTTAAAGATTTTGTACGGCACTGAAAACATATGCATGCTAACAAGGCAAGTTGCCTTTGAATTGGCGCTACTATGCTTCTCCCGCACCAAGTGTTTAATTGATTTTAACAGTTTGTTTTCACAAGCATCCAGTTTCCTTTAGTTATTTAACTCTGATCATTATTGCACTTTTAATGGGAAACAGTGTTGTAATCCTGTTTTGTCTTTTGTCTCAGCAGCACCTGGCCTGATTTCCGCCTCTCCCTATGGTGGAGCTCATGCCTTCCCCCCAGCCTTTGCTATCCAGCAGGCAGGTCAGTACATACTGTCTTATTCTTAAAGGAATAACAGGGGGAATAACACGTGTCTGCTATGTGCAGTATATAATTGGCCCTTCACTGCAGCTTAATGCATATATTTACTGCTCCTGCAAGACATTGAGTAATGAAGGCTTTGTTTCTCTTAGGTCTGTCAATGCCTGGTATTCCCGGTGCCTTGGCGTCTCTGGGTGTTGGGCACGGTGGCATGGCGGCTGCAGCAGCGGCTGCCAGCCGACTCGGCCTGACGGGGCTCACTGCTACCGGGGGACACAATGTGTTGTTGGTCAGCAACCTGAACCCTGAGGTCAGTACGCTCACCAGGCCTTATGACAGGTCAACATCCTGCCTGTCAGTGCAGTGCTGAGAAGCTTTAGAATATCCCAGTGTCATATGTTTGACTGAACCATCTGTTCAAGAGCTCTAGTGTTGACCCCCCTCCGTCCCCCACCACCTGCAAACGATCAGCCTCGCTGGAGAACCCTTACCAATGTGTTAAATAAAACGGGGGCGATCTAGTCAGAACCTCTTCTCTTTCAGGACCTTTGTGTTTGACCAAACCCGCTGCATTTCTGACCTGCCACTTTGCTCACTGTGAATTTTAAGTTTATTCAATACACTAACTTCTTTTTTTAACTTACCATTTCATATCTTCATTTTTTGTCCATTAGTTGAAATCATTCTTGAGTTGTTGGAGAGACAATATTACTTTTTTTCTATGTATATGCATACAAATACATGTCCGTTAACTAGGTCCTTCTAGATAGTGTGTAGTATGTTTGTTACTAGTCACACTCATTCATTTTTTTTATCGTAATTGCATTCAGCTTGTTGAGGTACAGGAATATTTAAATTTAAACTGTTTACATATATACATTGTAATTTAAAATCCTATAAACAAACATAGCCTGTAATTTAAAAGTACATATTGTCTCTGCCTTTTTCTGTATTTCATTGTTAATCTTTTTTTCTCTTCTTTTTCTCCTAGTGTCCCATAGTGACAGTGCATTTTAATTTAGCCAGTTCTACTGTCTGAAGCACTACATTCCTTTGTGTATACTGACCTTGTTTTTTACTTCCTTTTTTCTCTCTCTCCTTACTCTGTCTCCCCCATCCTCCTCTTCTGTTTTAAACCCCCCCCCTCACCTGTTCTCTTGCCAACTGACTGCACGCCCCATGACCAATTGTTCCCTCTGTCCTCCTCTCCCCTCTGTTCCTACTACAACCACTCATCTTTCCACCCACCCAACCCTTTCTCCCCTCTCCATTGTCCCCAATTTGGACACCATCCACAAAACATAAACACAACATTGGCCACCACCCATTTTGTTTCTTCCCTCCACCTCATCTCTCTCTCTCCTCTCTCTCTCTCTCCACGCTGTTTGAATTCTCTCCTCTCTACATTCTCTTCGTCCCTCATGCCTCTCCTTCCTCCATGGTACTGTGGCCTTCCTGTGGACCTCGCTGCCTGTGGCCTGCGGACATGTCCTGACTCCACTCCACTGTCCTCCACTCCGCTCCGTCTCTTTTCCCCTGTCCCCTGTTCCCTCTCCCCCTTTGGCCCCCTGCCCCGCTGCTCCCCCTGCTGTCTCTAAAGAGCGTTACGCCACACTGCCTCTTTATTCTTTTCGGTACGTTATCATCCTTTCATCTCCTTTTTTTATTACTACTGTTACCTGGCAAGGTGGGCATGTCTTGTCTCATGTTGTTGGCTTTGTTTTTTAACCACTGATGGCTTGTCATCAGCCTATAGGGGGTACGAAGGGTCGGGTTGTCTGTTTTGGGGTTTGTATGACCTGTTGTTGTGGGTTTGTGTGATAAAAGTAAGGTGAGAAACACCACACAAAGTGGCAGCATTTCATTTCAAACCACTTTGGTTTTATAAGTTTTTTTGCCATCAAACAGCCCGTCAATGGAGGTATTGCCCCACAAAATATAAGTGGAATCATTTTGTTTGTGAATCAGGCAGGAGGTCGATCTAAATTCAAACGCATCACCCTCAGAAATTAAGTTGGTTCAGCACGGTCAGAGTTTAAACCACACATGATTATATGCATAGAAAAATTAAATGCTGCTACTTCTTGTGAGTTGACGTATCCCTACGATTATGTCACCTCATTACTCTTTTTGCAGTTTCTCTAATCTAGGTATGTGCATGCTTAGTTCATTCCTGCATGTCTCTCTAGTAGGTCCTCCAGTTGTTCAAGAAATCAATCCTCCCTTCACTAGAGTAATCAAACAGATTGAAACCACTCATTTTTGTTCTCTGATTACTTTAAAATCATTACAACCCCATCGTCAAACATATGTTAGCTGTTATTTGTGTAATGGTTAACCAAGAGGACTAGTTTTGAGATTCCAAACAGATTTGATATTTGAGAATCGCCCCGATAATAATTAGTATTTAGCGTTCACTTGCTAGACGACCTATCATTAATGTCTCCGATGCAAAGTTTTAAAGTGCTGTTGTTGCTGTGATTGGCTGTGCTGCTCCTGCTCAAGTTGTCCTGCCCTTCCGTTGTGACACCTTCCTCTTCCCCTCTAGGTGTGTACGGCGACGTGATGAGGGTAAAGATCCTGTTCAATAAAAAGGAGAACGCTCTGATCCAGATGTCTGACGGCACCCAGGCTCAGCTAGGTGGTTACACACATCACCGCCAACCACCACTTCCTTCCTTTGATCTAGGCTTTTTCTTTCATCTGAGTTTTTCATTCTAACTACTCACTCCTTTGAGCTCTTACTAACAGGACTGGTCTTACTTTGATACCTAACTGGCCTTTTCTTCATGGTTCCAGTCATCTGACCATGCATTATTGCACTAAAAGGATTTAGAAATGAAGGAATGTCTGTGTATCTGAAGCATAGCCATGGATTGAGTAGTAACTCCTGTAGCAGGAAAGAAAATCAGCTTTGTTTAATGTTGATGATGGAAACTGTGTGTGTGGTGCTTCTTAAAAATAACATACTCTCTCCATCAATGTGTTCGTAGCTATGAGTCACCTGAACGGCCAGAGGCTCCACGGCAGAGCCATGCGTGTGACATTGTCGAAACACACCACAGTGCAGCTGCCCAGGGAAGGCCACGAGGACCAGGGCCTCACGAAGGACTACAGCAATTCACCACTGCATCGCTTCAAGAAGCCCGGCTCCAAAAACTACTCCAACATCTTCCCACCCTCTGCAACACTCCATCTCTCCAACATACCGTGAGTTTTCTCATTACTATGTCTCTTTCCTGTTGTTAATTAAACCTGGTGCATTTTTAGATCTAAACATGCCTCGTTTCACCATAATTACCGAAATATGCAAAGAACAGGTGTAAACTCTTCTTTTGTTCTTTCACCCTTCCAGGCCTTCTGTGGTGGAGGATGACCTCAAGAGGCTTTTTGCCAGCTCAGGAGCCACAGTCAAGGCCTTCAAATTCTTTCAGTAAGTCCAGTCACTCAGTTCTCTTGTCTGTCTTTCTCCTTCGTGTTCATTGGATTGAGTGTGAGTAAGAGATGGCCTGCTAGCAACCCACACAGATGTAGGCAGTTCGTGGACTCCTTCACAACGACTTCCCTTTCCTCCAACAGGAAAGACCGTAAGATGGCCCTGATCCAGATGGGCTCAGTCGAGGAGGCCATCGAGTCCCTGATCGAGTTCCACAACCACGATCTGGGAGAGAACCACCACCTTCGAGTGTCCTTCTCAAAGTCCACCATCTGAGTGCCTTCGCTCCCCCCAAGTCCATCGCCATCCGATTGCGACCTTTATCAAGGTCGCTGTCGGTGGAAAATACATATTTATGGCTGAGTTTCTTTGTAGAATGTTGCCCTCCTTGACCTCTTGCAAATAATTCTTCCTCAGTAGGTTTGGGAATCAAATTTGGTTGATTGTGGTTCTGATTTATTTTGTGTTCCGGTGTCGTAGGCGGTAGTTTGGTAAAACGGTGCTCGGTTCTTTTAAATAAAAATGGAGGTTTTGCCTTGTATTTGAGTAACTTGCTGGATCAGGGGGCATTACGACTTCCACTCGGGACATCATGCTGCAGTTGGCAAGACAAGTTTCTAACGTGATTATTTTCCTGTTGTAACACCGTCTCGTCGAGCTCCGCTTCGCTTGTAAGTGCTCGTGCCCTCGTTTTGTGAACCCGTATGGACGCACAAATAACAGGCGTTGTAATGAAAGCGCCGTGTTTTAGAAAAACTACGGAATCGACGCAGGTCTAATCAGAACACGTCTTTGGTACCCAAACTTCAGAGTGAATCATTCGGTTTCATGTGGGGGGTCGCGGGCAACATTTTCCAGTGAAACATGTTATATCGGAGGTCAAGCAGGGGGCAGCTGAGGACCCGTCAGTTAAGACCAAATGAACGACACCTCCATCACAGACGTACGCTCACGTGGATGACTCGTATTCACACCAGACACACTTCAGCATTCCTTTTTACCGTGATAGTCGTGTGGATTTGTATCTGTGTGTGTGTGTTTGCCTTTCTTTTTTTTTTTTTTGACATGCCACTTTGAACCTGTTTGGCCAGTTGGATTTCGGTTGAGACAAAGGATTTTGTTTTAGCTCACAGACCACCGTTTCCCAGTATACATTTTTTTTTTTTATTTTATCTTAAGTTCACATATTTTGCTTTGGGGGGGCTGTACCACTATCTGTAGTAACTCAATAAGGAAATATCTTCTCTGTTTATATCTTTATCTACAGTCTCGTGCCTTACTTTGCCCCAACCAGATTGCCTTAAGCAAAGCTCTGGCTTTATTTTGGAAAAGAGGTTGCTCTCAAAATACATTTCCTTTCTTTTTTTTTAAATGCCTTTTTGATGTGTACCAGCATATTAGGGGGGGTGGAAGTGGCTAATTCTATCTTCTTAAAGACACGTGTTTATGTAAGGATTTGTATGCATATATCCCCATGATATGTATGTAGAAACTATGAATGTAAGTAAGATAGATGCCTAGGTGATGCTAGGTGACGTAGCTCTGTTAGGTGTATCGTTGCAGGGGTAGAGCTGTATCCAGCCTTCCTGATTTACAGTGCCCACTCACCTCCATCTAGTCCTGCTAGCAGGACCGGTGGCACGTGGGGCCTCATTTAATCATTATGTTCATCTATACGTGTACACCTATATATTCATTTATCCTTTCTTTTTAATGTTAGCATTTACATGTGTATCACTTCTAAGCTTAACTGGCACCAAGTGTAGTCGCTGGGTTTGATCCTTCTCACAGTGCCTTGACTCCTTGAGGCCGAAATACTTTGTTTACCTCTGGTTCAGGTGTTTAATCTTACCTGACTGCAAGGATGCCTTTTATTCTACGAGATTCAGGTATCCCCTACCTGTCAGTGGGCAGCTGGGAGGCATTAGTCAATTGATAGCAGCGACTGAAATCCCAATATTTCCCCCGTCAGTTCAGGATAACATCGTCACACTGTCCGTGTAAACTTGCGCCACAGTCGGGTTCTTTTAGTGCACTTTTTCTAAATAGTAGGTCCAAGTTTGCGCCATCACGCCGAAGTCTTAAACGTTGTCACATTCCCGAGTGCCTCCAGCACCCGTCTCCGCCTCCTCGACTGCTCTAGTCCTGGACCAGATACAGATCCGCTCTGTCTCTATTTTTGTAAAAGAATTATTATGCATGGTTTATGGAAGCTTCATGTAGCTACAGACGGTTATTGTTGTTAAGGACCAAAGTATCTTCTACCCCCTGCTGTCTGTGTGTTTTGGGTTTTTCACATTCCTGCTATTCCACAAAATGCAAGGCTTCAATTACCTATGTTGTGCTCCAGACTTGTACTGTATATTGTACCCCCTTTCATTTGATTGATGTTACAAAGAGCCGACTCTGGTAGCGATCGCTTTAGAAATGGATACAGTGTAGAAGATTATATGCCTTTTTCCATTTTTGTTAAAAGCTTTTATTTTTCTCCTTTTTATATGGGGACGGGGTGGGGTTATTGTATGAAGCAGGGTTGATGGTTGTATATATTCATGTTTTTGTACCACAAAATCATTTGGATTATATCAACTTTACGTTCAAAACATGTATATTTTGATAAAAACAATACAGACATATTCGGCTCTCGGAGCCGTGAAAACAAAAAAAAAAACCTCTTTTGTAACACAAAGACATTAAACCAATCTGAACACAGGAGTGTCTCTGTATATGCCCCCATCCTCCCCTGCCATTCTGTTCTTGTCTCTTGCATCTCTTGCTGCCTTTCAATAAATCTTTAGTTTGTTCCTTCTTCCATCTGGCCTCATTTGGTTCCTGTCTTTCCCCCCTCTGTCCTACAGAGCTGATACTCTTATCGGTTAACATCTTGTAACATTTTCCACATTTCCCCGTTCCGTTTTACTACTGGTGTTTTTTTTTGTTTTTTAATCTTTTTACTGTATTTCCAACTTCGTACTCATCCCATCTTAAACCTGACTGACTCCTCGACTGGGCTCAGCTCAAGCCCGTTAAAATCCCTTGGAGCAGCCGGGTGGGGGTGAGACGGCGGATGCTTGCTCGTCTTCAAATAATCCTCTTCTGCAAAGTTCTGTTCCGTCTCGGAGCTCTCTGACTAAAGATGTTCTTCAGGTTGATAAAACAGAGCTGACTCACTTATCGCCGAGCTCAGGTGTAGAAGATACTAATACCCCTCCTGGACCACCAGGGGGAGCTGTTGCGCTGTGCTGGGAACCGACGGCTGCTGAACAGAGGTGACTTTACCTGCCACTCACAAAGTCAATAGTTTGTAGCTTAACATCAAGTCCCTCCTCAGGCTTTCTGGCATTAGGCCTGTACCATCTTTTTTTTTGTGTCCTATTTTCTTACAGAGCGGAATAGAGGATTAACCTCAGATCTTCCCTTCTGCTTCAAAAGGGGACAACCGAGAAAGGGAGAGTCCGGTGTTGTGTGTGTTTGTCTGAGGTTGTACAACACCGGCAGCTCGTGGAAGAAGGTCTTAAATATAGTGAGCCTGAATTTACAGTGACAGCGCCGGCACTAATGCACGCTTGAAGGTCGTAGTACAGACGGATGTCGAGCTGACGGTACTTGACCGGCTGACATAATGGTACTCAAGAATGACATCTTCTGTCCAGATACCTTTATCATAAAACGTCTCTGCAGTTCAGTCTCACCTCTTGGATGCTGCTCTAGTACCACAAACCCATGTTTACTTGCAGCAACTTAGTATTTGGGCCCTGTACCAGGAGTAATTTGGAGCCGTCTACACAGGATCCTCCTGGGATACATGGAAATGCAAAGAGATTGCATAATTGGGCGGGGAGGGTAATTCAAAGTAAGACGATCTAAACACAGATTTTATGTTTTTTGGGGTTCTCAAAAATACCAGAGAAACTCAAAGAAAATGGTACTTAATATAATCTGAATGAGCCTTTTTCTTCAGAAATATGTGTTCTTGATAGAAAAGGCGCCTCGTCGTTCGTGCTGCGAGATCTGTTACATCATGTCAGTGCACTTGTATATTTTAACTGGTTCAATGTGTAACGTGTGTAACCGGACCCCCCCCCTCCAATTTGTTTTCTGAATTCAGACCCATGGGACATTCCCGGCTTCATCCTAAAAGGGTCCTAAATGAAACCATGTGGGGACGGTGATCCCGCCACATCTGGAAACGTTTATTCACATCAGTGCTGCGGTCTCTAATCAAGCAAGAACCCAAGGCCACACAAACGGCCTGGTTGTGAGAAGATATGGAGGAGGGGGGGGGAACTGTCCTGTTAATGATTAGAGACCCGTTACGATCCCAAGGAGGATGCTGGATGTTCTGATGACGAGGCTCAGTGTGAACAGGTTCTTTCAGTTTGTACAGAAACATTTAAACTCCCCGTGTTTAGATGTAGATAACTTAAGATGCCTCCATATGTGAAATCCATCCACTACTGTTTAGACTGCGCAGCTTACATGTGATTTAGAAGCGATTTCAGAGTGACAGCCGAGGAGGCAGAAGAGCCCGGAGCTGCTGTAAGGCAGGCGTTTGGTTCAGAGTGGCTGGCACCCCTTTAAAAAAGCCATCAGGAGACGATCCACCTGTTTACATATGCAGGCCTCAGACAGATGTTGAATAATTCATCCACACAGGCGGACAACATGCAGCTGTATTTGGGTTATGGGGATGCATGGGTTCTCTCCCTGCCTGAGTTCCTGCAGCCTAAATTACAGGCATTACATGGCAGGAAGCAAGAAAACTAGGACACTTTGTGTCGAGGATCCAACCGAGGAGGCGCGATAATAAAAAGCTCCTGATTGTTTATCAGCAGAGGGACACGTAGGTCGCTTTGGTTTAAGGGAAACGACCTTCTGTTGGAGCCTGGACGAGTTGGTGCTCTGCCCACCAGTTTAATACGTTATAAACTTCAGTGTCTGCAACAGAAACAATGTGCGTAGGTGTTTGTATGAAACGTGCAGGTCTCAAAATGTATTGGAATGCAGCCGCTCGACTGTTACAGCTGTCCTGGTTGTAGCAGGTCCAAATATGACACAATTATACAAGTTTAATGAGCCAATCTTTCTTTAATAATAACCTTTTTACACACCGCACGGCTTTCAAATATCAAATTAAGTTGCAAGAATGTGATTGCATTGATATGAATGAATATATTTGGATTCCTAGACATTAACGGTGTTGCTTATTACACTCCAACTGGTCCTCTCTCCCCAAAATTCAGACTTACATTAGCCCCTCTGCAGGAACGTCGGGGTGATCACCGGTAAACGGCAGTTATGGATTCAAACTACCTCGTTCCCTGCAGAATATGGATCCATTAAAGTTACGTGCACGCTGATGAAGCCCAGCTGGCTCGTGCAGAGGGGCCTCACTGCACTAAATCACTTTTCAAATTGTTCCTCTCACCTGTTCTCACGACCAAGTCAAAGTGATAAGGAATATTTCACGAGGCTGAACGTGTGTAAGAAGGTGTAACAGTCCTGTTCCCACTGACCCTGGTCTCCCCTACATTCTATCCCCATACAAGCACCACAGTCTGCAGACATGGTCCGACTGGTTGATACTTTTCTTTGTTATTAAGCACTTAGCTGAACCAGTGTAGTTAGTGGATGGCGGCCCATTAGATGGCCGAGCGTGGTAGTCAGTAGGACGGAAGCTGGGGGGGGCAGCACATCTGTCAGACAGTTATCAGGAGGTTCACGGCTCACAGGTTTCTGACTCGGTGCTGCTTCTGTCTGCCCTTTGGGCCTAATGGACACTGATGGAAAATGACTCAACTGTTCCAGCGATCCATCAGACGTCCTCTCTCTCTCTCTCTCTCTCTCTCTCTCTCTCTCTCTCTCTCTCTCTCTCTCTCTCTCTCTCTCTCTCTCTCTCTCTCTCCCCCTCTCCCC